>JBBPBS010000753.1:4019682-4057020 GCA_037974835.1 Cicer judaicum | reverse complement strand
AAATATATTAATATTTTTTATAATTTAGAGATAAATTACATATTTTTTTTTAAAGTGAACAACTCATTTTAAATAATAAAATAAATAATATTAACCGTTAATCATAAAATTAATTATTATTATTTCGTACTAATGCATGATCAATTATGAATTATTATAATATTAATAGTTAATTCACTTGCTTCACTATCTTATTACATTAAGAAAATCAAAGTTTTAATTTAAATTAATTTTTAACATATTAAAATATATTATTATAAAATTGAATTGAAATAATATATTATATAATATTAGATTATTTAATAGTTCAGGGTTAGATATCAAACTAAAACTAAAAATTAAACTAGTTGACATGTAGATTTATTAGCTTGTTTACAACCAATCGAATGACTTAAACTTTGGTAAAAAAATAATAAAATTGAATTTCAAACAAATTTTCAAATTTTAACAAAGTTTAAAATAAATCTTTGATTGATAGTAAGTCAAACTCAAAGTTAAGATTTTGGTGATCGAAGAGACCGTAACTTCTATATCTTCCTACTAAAAAAAATATTTAAGTTTGAGACTACTTCAGTTAATATTTAATTATAAGTTGAGATGAAGCGGGTAATTTAAAAAAAATATTCCCAATTTCCGAATTTTGACAATTTTGTTACCAAGACAACAATAAACAGCGTAAAGCAAACATCAACGGTAGGAAACAGTGGTATATAGTGTAAATTTGAAGCAGAAAAATGGTTAAATTTTCAACAACCACACAGCACAAAACAACACTGTTCATTTTATTTCAATTTCAACTTAATTCATTTATTCATCTTCTTCTTTCCCGTCAATCTCTCTCTCTCTCTCTCTCTCTGTGTACTGTCTCTGTCCTGCGAGTATCTCTCTTTCTCTTGAATTTGACGGCTCCGCTAAATTAACCGCTAAATAATCAATCTCACAATTTTCCATTTCTCTATCTTCTTCACTCTCTCTAACAACGTTCTTCCAAATTCACTTTCTCTCTGCAACAACAACCGCAACCGCAACCGTTACGAATTATTAGATCTGAAGCAGATCCAAATGGAGGAAGCGTTGGAACTTGCACGCGCCAAAGACACTAAAGAAAGGATGGCCGGTGTAGAGCGTCTTTACCAACTTCTAGAAGCTTCTAGAAAAAGCCTTACATCTTCCGAAGTTACTTCTCTCGTCGATTCCTGCATCGATCTCTTGAAGGATAATAACTTCCGTGTTTCTCAGGGCGCACTTCAGTCTCTCGCCTCCGCCGCTGTTCTCTCCGGCGAACACTTTAAGCTACACTTTAACGCTCTTCTTCCCGCCGTCGTTGATCGACTCGGTGATGCTAAACAGCCTGTCCGTGATGCCGCACGCCGACTCCTTCTCACACTCATGGAGGTTTCATTTCACTTTCAGTTTCACTTATTGATGACCAAGCACTAACCTAATCTGATTTTAATTTTCATCGAAGTTTGACTTTCAGTGGTAATAACGAACGGTGGAAAATTGTTATAGATAACTTTGAGTGTATCCAATTGAGACTCTACGGTGTCAAATTTTGTTAGAAATTTTGCATGAAGATTTTAATGTTCCATAGGATTTGCATGAAAGTATTATCTGTTATTTTGTAGTTGAGGATTTCCTTAGGATTTATTTGAGCGTCAATAAAAGGTTCTATTGGAATGCCACAATAACATAGCTTCACCATTAGGGGTGTTATGTCTGTATAGGCTTGAGTGATGAACCAAACCAATCATATTTCTCTTAGGTTTTATATTTTTCTCATGACTTATTAGGTGTTGTAATAATTGATCTTGAACCGTTGAAGTTTTTTATGTTTTTTGTAGGTTACTGTTGTTGTTACTTCAGATGAGCATTAAAAAGCACGTTACGAAATATTTGCAAGTAGCCTTTGCAGAAGAAAATGCATGCAGGATTTCATTTTCTGATAGTCTTAATTTTATAGATATAAAAAGGAAATTTATCTTATACTAAGTTACTAACTATGGCTATGCACTCTATTATGTTAACAAAAAATATGTTAGCTAGCTACAAAGTGGCTGTTCCGGGCAAATCACCCTTTCTAAAATCGCCTAAGGAGAACGAGTTAAGCTGGAAGCTATAATCTCTACGTTTTATAGATCCGTTTGGTTTATTGCATAGTGTAGATAGTGGCTTAAGCTTGTAACTCATTGCCAAATGAATGAAGTTTCACTATGAATACATGTCAAAGTTGGATTTATCTATCTTTATGACCTTATTGTAGGTTGGGTGTTTCTTTTATGCTGCCATTCTGCGTCTATTCCTAACAGTAAAATGCATAATGTTTGATGTATAGTCTGGAGTTCATGTTATGTCTGTCTAAAAGTAAAGTAAATATGTTCTGCTGCATTTTGAAAATTATAATTTTTCTTTTGGTGTTCATTTTGAAATATTATTCTTTTTTGCAGGTTTCTTCTCCTACAATAATTGTTGAAAGAGCAGGATCTTCTGCTTGGGCACACAAAAGCTGGAGAGTCAGAGAGGAGTTTACGCGAACTGTGACATCTGCAATTAATCTATTTTCAGCTACCGAACTTCCACTTCAACGGGCTATCCTTCCTCCTGTATTGACTTTTACAAATAAGCAGCACCTTTCTTTGTACAGTTAAATAATTTTAGGATCTGGTACTAACTCCTTCTAATACTTGATCAATTGTCAGGTTTTGCAGTTGCTGAGTGACCCAAATCTTGCTGTTAGGGAGGCGGCTATTTTGTGCATTGAGGTCAGTATGCCATATCAAATCAATAAGTTAATTATAATTTTTTAATGTCTTAGCTAAAAATAAAGAAATAATTGGTAATATGGCATTTTTCTGTTAGGTTAAAAAATTAAACAAATGGCATAAATATTGAAGAATAAAAAAAATGGAAGTGGATATAATGGAGGACGTGGTTGGTCCGTGGAACTATGCTAAGTTTTGATTTTTGGTTATTCTATAATCTCAAAGCTGGTTTTATATGAAATTTATAATATTTTTCAAGTTCTGTAGGCTTTGATTTTGAGAATTGATCTGGTGGTGATAATATTTTTTTGAAAATTTGAACTTATGTATTTAATATTAATCGAATATATTTGTTTGTGCATACATGTAATTAACTGGATTGCATTTATCTTAATTTATTTAATGCTTTGGTAATTGATATCATGATGCAATAAACAGCGGTTGATTTATTGATATGTTCATACTCATACCCGAGATTAGCAATTGTAGATATTTAAACTAGGGTGGATGTTATTGTTAGCGCATTTATTTGACATTCTCTTTTACAGGAGATGTATACACAAGCTGGGCCTCAATTTCGTGATGAACTTCACCGCCACAATCTTCCTTCATCATTGGTATACGTCAAACAAGAATAAGTTTCCTGATTGCATTGTTATAAATATTTACAAACATACACATATTTAAACTCATAGTATTGGACTTTTGAAGGCTGTTTTACATTTTAATGTTAGCTACTGTGGATGTTTATTGATTAGTTTGCATTGCATCACAATGGCTTCAGGTGAAAGATATTAATGCCAGGCTAGAGGGGATTCAACCAAAAGTTCGCTCTTCAGATGGTATTCCAGGTGGTTATATTACCGGGGAAATTAAGCCTTTGGGTGTTAATCCCAAGAAAAGTAGTCCAAGGGCCAAAAGTTCTTCAAGAGAGGCCTCTCTTTTTGGAGGTTGGGATATTTGCAGTTTTAGGATCATAAACATTTCTATATTAAGTTAGCAGTAGTAATGATGCAATTTTTATACATGTATCATGGATTTATCTTATGCGTAATTTCCCTCTTTTATATGTTCTATAATTGTCTATTTGCCTTATCTTTAATGAAAAATTGTTCATTTGAGATTGCTCCACGATAGTGACATTGTGAGTCTGTGACATTACTGGAGCATACTTACAAATTTTCATGATGCGGTCACTTTCGAGAATGCCCATCTTTGTTTTATAGATCACATTTTTTGGATTTGAATTTATTGTATTTTGTTCTCCTTTCTATCTTATCATTGAAGCTTTCATATCTTAATGTTAGAGCTTTTAGCTTTTGATGATAGGAAATGCTATTTCAATTGACACTAGTTGTGTTGATTTTCCTTTTGTTTTTTTGTGTAAATCTGTTTTTGGAACTTTGGGATATTGTAGCTAACATGCATCCTTGGGTAGCTCCACAAGTTATGCTTACACAATAATTGGTATTCCACCTTAAGCTTTAATTACTTTTTGCCTCGGGATCTGCCTACTTTTAGTTACTGAATGGCGAATATTATCTTCTGCACTTCAATGAAAAGATTTTCATGAGATGTAAGTGCAGAATGTGTAAAACTGAGATGGTTTTAGTGGTGGAACTTGGAAAAAAATGATTGAAGGGAGAATGATATGATTCAAAGTTCGGAAAGATGAGTAACATTCCTAGTTGAATATTTGCAAACATAAAATTTCCACATTGCATGCTATTATATTATTTGCATAGTCGGAAAGCATAATTTCCACATTGACACTTTAATTCATGAACTCTTTAAATGTGTATTTTGTTTATTAAATCATGCGCAGCAGAAGGTGATGTCACGGAGAAGCCCATAGAACCTATCAAGGTATACTCAGATAAGGAGTTAATCAGGGAAATTGAGAAGATTGCATCTACCCTTGTGCCTGAAAAAGACTGGTCCATTCGTATTGCTGCTATGCAGAGAATTGAAGCTCTTGTTCTAGGAGGTTAGTGTTTTGAAATTCATTTCAGGATTGTGTACCGAGCTTCATATGCTTATTGTACAATATTAAGAACTTCATCATGTTTTGAGCCTCTAAGAGGGATAACAGTTGCTGCTGTTGAATATCTTTTACTTGAAGGATTGGTTTGAAGGATGGTTGTGGCGATATATATTTGTTTATTAAGTAATAATAAATGATAGAATGAAAAATAAATGTTTCTTGGGCAAAAAACTACCGCTGTTTTGAGGGATAAGAGGCAACTTTTGTTCCGTTTAAAGAGGAGCATATTTTAGGATTCTTGTTCTGCAAAACAGGGGGGATGGGGGCTTATTTGGTGGCTTAAACATTAGTTGCACTTTCTAAAATAAATTGATCAGAGTTCAAAACCAACATTTCAATGGGTCTATTATGTATTTTGAATTATATTCTATGTTTATATTTATATTTCGTCAATTATTTGTCTATATATTTAAGTTAAAGGAGCTTTACATTTATTGTAATTTTAACTGATCTATTTTTGTATAATGCAATGTCTTATCTTTGTGTAATGATCGTTGGATCTTCTCTATACTGTCCTTGTTAGGTGCTGCTGATTATCCTTGTTTTCGTGGACTTTTGAAGCAACTTGGTGGACCTTTAAGTACACAATTGTCAGACAGAAGATCTAGCATTGTAAAGCAGGTGCTCCAACATCTTTTGTTAATAAGTGTTCTTTTGTAAAAGATAATTGTACGGTGTCAAGGTGAAAGATTAATTTCTTGTTCATCCTTCTCCATTTCAAATTTGGTAGGTTTGTGAATATTATCTGTTGAATGCGTGATTGCTTGAAGCAATCTTGCTTTGTGTTTCTGACAGTGACAATTTCATTTATTTGGATAAATGATATCTGAGCCCTTTGTCTGTTTGTTGGTTTTGTCTCATTATTGGTAATTCATTCATTGACCTTGTCATCGGTGTGGTTCTTGTTATTTTAGTACTAATACCAAACTAATTTTGGTTTGTTGCTTGCTGTGTTATAGGCTTGTCATTTACTGTGCTTTTTGTCAAAGGATCTTTTGGGTGATTTTGAAGCATGTGCTGAAATGTTTATACCAGTAAGTTCAACCTATCTTTGTTTGTCATGATTGTTATACTTTCGAAATTATTAATTCTTGATCTGATAATCAGGTCCTTTTCAAGCTGGTTGTGATTACTGTGCTTGTAATTGCAGAGTCTGCAGATAACTGCATAAAGACGGTAATGTAATCTAATGATCTAACTGTCTGCATCTTTTTATGCACTTTTAATGTTCCATTTTCACCGTCCTCTACCTTTCCAGATGCTGCGTAACTGCAAAGTTGCTCGTGTGCTTCCCCGTATAGCTGATTGTGCTAAAAATGATCGCAATGCAGTTCTTCGTGCAAGGTATGGATTGTTAACTGTTGGAAAGATATGTTACATTTTTTTGTTTCGTTTTTATAATTCAATTTGTACTGTAGGTGTTGTGAATATGCTCTTTTGGTCCTAGAACATTGGCCGGATGCACCAGAAATACATCGTTCAGCTGATTTATATGAGGATATGATAAAGTGTTGCGTTTCGGATGCTATGAGTGAGGTAGAGTTATAATTTCAAGTTAGTTGACATGTAGTAAACATAATTTGTGCATAAGCTGTAAATTTGACTAGCTTTTTCATTCACAATATGTGTCTTTGTATGTGTTAAAGAATAATTAAAATTTTGAGAAGTTTAATCAATAAAATTTGTGCAGAAATGAAGCTTCTATAATGTATAGCCGAAGAAAAAGGGTCTGTTCAATGCTTTGTGTATGTATGTGTATACACGTGCACAACACTTGCAGTAATGCAACGACTAAAGACCAGTTTTACTTTTCAAACATGAACATGGAGAGAAAATAAGCTCCCAAAAGACAGTTGTGTTGTGAGAAAATCACTAGTCTCGTGTCATCACATGTCCCTTGAGGAATAAAGCTTGGAGACACGAAACCACATTTTTTGCATCAATCTTTTGTTTTTATCATTTGGAACACATTTTTTTAATTCTTTTAAATAAAAGGGCGTCCAAATGATGTGATTATTTTTATTATTCTGTCTCATTGGATGATGTTTGGTAAAATGTTGAGATATTGCCATGCAGTATGAAGATTAGTTACTCTATAAACTATGTTAATTTAGTTTATTCTTTAGCAAGCCATTTATGTATGACATATAAACAGACGCATGTTAATTATTCGTTGACATGACATTACTTATAGCAACAGCATTCTTGTTGCCATGATATGTGCATGAACATGATTACTGTGTGAAAATTATAGGTACGATCTACTGCAAGGATGTGCTACAGAATGTTTGCAAAAACTTGGCCAGAGCGTTCTCGTCGGTTATTTGCATCCTTTGACCCTGTTATTCAACGGGTATACACTTATGATCTTGAGGGTGTTTTTCTTTCTTTATTTTGTTATTCATGCCATCTTTTAAAGTGAATGTTAACTGCAGTTAATAAATGAAGAGGATGGAGGAATACACAGGCGACATGCTTCGCCTTCCATTCGTGATAGAGGTGCACCGATGTCATTACCCAGTCAAGCATCTGTTTCTTCTAATCCACCTGGTTATGGAACATCTGCAATTGTTGCAATGGATAGAAGTTCAAGTTTATCATCAGGGACATCTGTGTCCTCTGGTGTACTTCTTTCACAGGCAAAGTCACATGGTAAGGGTACAGAACGAAGTTTGGAAAGTGTGTTGCATGCAAGCAAACAGAATGTCACTGCTATTGAAAGCATGCTTAGAGGCTTGGCTTTGTCTGATAAGCATAATCCATCTTCTCTCCGGTCATCAAGTTTGGATCTAGGTACCAAATAAGTTTGGCTGTTAATTTTTTTTTTAATTTTTTCCTCAACTTTCAGGACTTAAAACTATTTAGTGGTTGGTGGTAGTAGCGTGTTTCTTTTGTAAACGCTTAGTGAGCGGCTAATTTTTTCTCTTATTGCCCCTAGTGCAGAAGTTGACCCTCCATCATCTCGTGACCCCCCATACCCCGCTGCTGTATCGGCATCAAATCATATGACAAGCTCTTTATCAACAGAACCTATTGCTTATGGTGTCTCTAAAGGTAGTAACCGAAATGGTGGTCTTGGTTTGTCCGACATAATCACTCAAATTCAAGCTTCCAAAGATTCTGCCAAGTCATCATATCATAGTAATGTTGAAATTGAGTCTTTATCTTCACTATCCTCATATTCAACTAGAAGGCCTTCTGAAAGATTACAAGAAATAAGTTCTGCTGATGACATTAGTGACATTAAGGAGGCTAGGCGATTTATGAACCACAACACTGATAAGCAGTATTTGGATGCCCCTTATAGAGATGGAAACTATAGAGAATCGCATAATAGTTATGTGCCAAATTTTCAGAGGCCACTGCTAAGAAAGAATGTAGCTGGACGTACGTCTGCTGGCAGGAGGAGGAGTTTTGATGATAACCAGTTATCTCTTGGAGAAATGTCAAGTTATGCTGATCGACCGGCATCTCTTCATGAAGCTTTGAGTGAAGGACTTAGTTCAGGTTCTGATTGGTCTGCTAGGGTTGCAGCATTTAACTATCTTCACTCGTTGTTGCAGCAAGGTCCAAAGGGAACTCTGGAAGTTGTTCAGAATTTTGAGAAGGTAATGAAGTTGTTTTTCCAGCACTTGGATGATCCTCACCATAAAGTTGCGCAGGCTGCTCTTTCAACACTAGCAGATATTGTTCCAACATGTCGAAAGCCTTTTGAGGGTTACATGGAAAGAATATTACCACATGTGTTTTCTCGGTTAATTGACCCTAAAGAGGTTGTAAGGCAGCCATGTTCAACAACATTGGAAGTTGTTAGCAAAAATTACAGTATCGATTCTCTCTTACCTGCACTGTTACGTTCACTAGATGAACAAAGGTCTCCAAAGGCCAAATTGGCTGTGATTGAATTCGCAATCAGTTCCTTTAACAAACATGCAATGAATGCAGAAGGTGCTGCTAATATTGGCATACTGAAATTGTGGCTTGCTAAGTTAACCCCTTTGGTTCATGACAAAAATACAAAGCTTAAAGAAGCAGCTATTAATTGCATTATATCAGTGTACACTCACTTTGATTCAACTGCGGTTCTTAATTTCATTCTTAGTTTGTCAGTTGAAGAGCAAAATTCTTTGAGACGAGCCCTTAAACAGTACACCCCTCGCATTGAAGTAGACCTAATAAACTATCTGCAGAACAAGAGAGAGCGACAGCGTTCTAAGTCTTCCTATGATCCATCTGATGTTGTAGGAACATCGTCAGAAGATGGGTATGTTGGTTTCTCTAGGAAAGCTCACTACCTTGGAAGATATTCGGTTGGTTCCCTAGATAGTGATGGTGGCAGGAAGTGGAGCTCCCAGGATTCAACTCTTTTGAAAGCCAGTCTGGGTCCAGCGGCTTCTGTTGAAACCGAGGATCATAATCAGAATCTTGAGACTGATTCCAATGTCGACAGTCTTGGTTCAAAACCCAAAGATCTTGCATGGTCAGTCAATTCAATGGGTCAAAATTATGGCTCTCAGTCTAGCCAACTTGCACATATGGACAGTAGCATGAATTTCGAGGGTCTTTCAACTCCTCAACTAGATGTTAATGGCGTGATATCATCAGAGCGTTTAAATGTTGGTGAAAACTATGCACATGAAAAAGAACATCCTTCTGAATTGGAACTTAATCATCACTCCACTGAAGCTGACAAGATTAACTCCATGACAGACACTGGGCCTAGCATTCCTCAAATTCTTCATATGGTTAGTTATGCAGCTAGTAGAGGACAAGTTGATTTTTTAATTTTATTATTCTAAAGAAAAGGTTAACAGAGATAAAGAGTGAGTGACAGGAATAGGAAGGAAACTAGCCATTCTCCCTGAACAGCAGATTGTTGAATGCTGATGATATGAGAATGATACGATTTATTTCCATGGCTCTGTTTACTCAATGCAAAAAGTTATAAATGATACCTACCTTAACTAACCCCTCTAACTAGCTACCAGCTGCTCTAATGATTCCGGTTGAGTTTTTCTTTTTATGTGTTAAGAAAAAAAAGAAACAGAAACCCCTAAAATTCGTTGGCTAAAACCCACAAGGATGCCATGGACACAAGTCAATCAAGGAGAAATTGTGGCTGACATCTTTTTTAAAAGCTCTAGCGTTATGCTGCAGCTAATAAGAGTAAACATACGGAAAAAAATTAAACATAGGAAAATGGTCTATGGTAGCGGGTCAAACCGAAATCTCTAAAATCAGCCTAGAGATTGTTTAACAGCAGCCAAGTCATGTTACAATCTAAAAACAAGTATCTGCTGCTGAAGACATTTTTATATTATTGATAATTTTTTAGGTTTATTTTAGTAGTTACATCTTAGACTATTTCACATCAAAACTTAAAGGATATAGTTGTTTTATGTAGATATGCAATGCTAATGATGGAAGCCCTGTTTCAAGTAAACAGACTGCACTTCAACAGTTAGTTGAAGCTTCTACAACAAATGACCATTCGGTTTGGACCAAGGTATGCTTGATTTGATATTGAGTTTCTCTCTTAACTTTCTTCCTTCCCCCATGTTGTTCGGTTCTTATTGCTGCTAATCATCACATACATTCTGTTTTGGAATGAAAAAATAAATGTCCATCAAAATCATTATTCAAATGTGGCCTTTTACTGTGTTACTGTTAACAATGTTTTTTATTTGGTAGTTAATATTAGTATTAAATACTTCTTTTTGTCTTCCTATCTATGGTATTGATGTTACATGGTTTTCATACATCGATGGAAGAAAGAAAAGCAAACTTTGAATTATGATAATGTTACAACACAAAAGACTAAGGGCTGACCTTTATTTTTTCTGGTTCTGAACTCCTTATCCTAAATTCCTGATTAAATAATCAAGTTGGAGAAATTTTTGAGACAACAATACATTGCTCGAAAGACAACTTAACAAGATGGCTAGAATGATTATCAATTGGAAGAGCTGTTCGGACTATTGCATAACCAATAAGAACATTGGAAATTTTGAAAGCACAAAGAAATTTAGGATTCTTACAAAAGATTAAAAAAAAATTGAAATCGAGCTCGAAGTGCATGGCTTGAATAAATCACCACAACATGACCTATTAATGAGATAGTATAATTTGTCATTAACATAATTCATAATGTGCGGCTGGAATACATCACAATTATTTCGTCACTAATTTGGAATAATCAAGGCTAAATTGCCTATGGGATAGCTAGGGCCAGATTGAATCTGGGAGAGTTGGGGACTGACTACATTCTGGATAGGCAGTGTCATACTTGATGCGGGATAACCTGAGTTGAGAATTGAGACAAATTGATCCATGTTTTTTTGTGACCGAGAAAAAAGTAATCATGGAGTCAATGTCGTTATTATAGTTTATTTCTAGACTTAAGTAAATTTGGCAGCAAAATAGTGGTGGAACAGGTCAGAGAGGATGGTACCATACTCCACACTGGTACCAATACCCTAGGTAGTTAATTCCATATAGCAGTGCGTCGCGGCCAACCCCAAAATTTGGATAGCTGGATAGCGCGTTCCGGGATAGGCATGTAAATTTAGGATACCCAAAAAATAAATAAACAAACCTTTAAATTGGAATTGAGCCCAATGTGCATCACAACCATAAATAATTCACCTGGCATGACTTATTAATGAGATAGTGGAAATCATCATTGGCAAAATTCATTATTTGAGACTGGTATATCAGAGTTAATTCATCACTAAATTGGAATAGTCTAGGCTAAATTGGATTGGGATAACCGTGGCCAAGGTCTAACTTCATCTTGGATAACCTGAGATTAAGATGAATTGATCCAAGTTTTTTGTGAAATGTTGCAGAAGCAATAAAAGAATTTGTGTATGATATATTTTTCGTATATTCTAACTTAAGATGTTATTTTCCATGTCACCTCTGAAAAAACACTGCTAATAAATAAAAATGATGCACACAACTTGGTAAAAAATGATGCACAGTCCTATTAATAACAGTAAGATTACCTTTCTCTCACTGCCACCTCTGTAGTTTGTGTCACGCCTCTTTCTAGAAAAAATTGCCACACCTTTGGGCCCACTGGTTGATGCTGGATCAGCTCTTAATTTGGGTCTACTGCCGTGGGCCAATCATTTAGTTAACAACATTGCACAATATATTTGGATTTTTCATCATTGAGTAATGGTTATTTTATGGTGTACTTGCAGTACTTCAATCAGATTTTGACAGCTGTGCTTGAGGTGCTGGATGATTCGGATTCCTCAGTCAGAGAGCTTACTCTTTCATTGATAGATGAAATGCTCAAAAACCAGGTTTGTACTCTGCTTTGAGCCTTTTTTAGATCGCTCATATCAGTACTTGCCAGCCACTGTGCATCTTTCTCCCTCTGTATGTATAAGGCATTTTTGGTACTTAAATAGGATCATAAAAATTATTTTTTCCAGTTTTGAAGTTGTTTATTTATTTATTTTGTTGTTACAGAAAGATGCCCTGGAGAATTCAGTTGAGATTGTAATTGAGAAGCTGCTTCAAGTTACAAAAGATATCATTCCTAAGGTAGCCAAAGTTGTCCTATTATAGTTAGTCTTTTCTATTTATCCTTTCTTTTCCTAGTCTCAGCGTCTTGTATCCCTTATTTAGGTTTCAAATGAAGCAGAGCACTGCCTGACCATTGTTTTATCTCAGTATGATCCACTCAGATGTTTAAGTGTATGTATTTCTTGATTTTTGTACTCTTGTATAGCCACCTTATTCGCTCTAAAATGTTTGAGAAAAGAACATGGGATTTCACTTTGTTAACTTGAAGCTAATGCTCCAAATTTAAACTGTTTCAGGTTATTGTCCCTCTACTGGTTACTGAGGATGAGAAAACGCTTGTCACTTGCATTAATTGCTTAACAAAGGTAATTGTTTCTTGAACAACCTTTTTACTATTTTGGAAACAAGTGCCTAATGAATCAATGATATTTCAAAATGAGGAGGGGAGTATTACTTTGTGCCCATAGGATTTACCAATGTGCTTGTGATACTTGTAAAACATTCCGGAAGTTTCCTGCTTTTCTTATTTATTTTATATCCTTTGTTAATTGGCTATTATTTTATATGAATACTACTGTTTCAATTCTTTGTACTAAAGTAGCATAACCCAGTCAAATGATTGCATGATAGTCAAAATCACATTTCAGCTTGTAAGTTTGCACATCTTCAAAGCTGCGAACTATCTCAATCCCAAGCAGAATTGGAACTTGGTGGGGTCGCATTTTGATTGTCATGCTTACTCATTATATCTGCTTAGATCACCGGCCTTTCATGATCCCACTGGTGCAAGCAGAAACCAAGTTTTTTTTAAAGCCCAGTTTCTAGTTTCTAGTTTCTAGTTAAAAAATGAAACCTTATACTGGATTTGAAGCTTCAATCTAACCAGCAAACTGTTCTATTCTATCGTCCTTCGGTTGCGTTTGTCGACTGACTCTCTCTCCTCTTTCCATCTGCACTGTTGTTCTAATTTACTCTCTATTCCTTCTTCCTTTTTGAGTTGTCTTTTTCCTGAAGAGAGACTTATAGTTTTCATACGTCTTTTTTAGTGATTTTAAGTGAAGTAGAGGCAGAGTTTTTGAAATAAAAAAAGACTTTCTAAACTGTGAGTGCTTTTGGGTGCTTTTTTTAATGAAACTTATTAGGTGGGTTTTATTTTGGGCCCCACATGAAATATATTACCCCTCTAAAGTTATGCTTCTAGTTCCATGTGAACTATGAACTAACCTATTCCCTTTAGGATGCCTTTTATCTTTCATAATAATTATATATATACTATCTAATACTTCTATATAATGGGATACCAAGTTTTGGTGTAATTTCACCCTTCATTTAAACTTTTTAATTTGTCATGTTCTTACTCACCAAATAACTGAAATTTTCTAAATATGTGCATAAAATTTTTCATCTGATTGTTTTGATGAATTGTAAGTTTCAATGTTTACCACTTGGAACATGGACAAGTAACATTAACAACATTGGAGAGTTGGTCATAGACATAGTCTTTGGAGATGGGAGGAAAAGATAAGAAGAGAGAAATAGAAATAAATAAGAATAGAGAAATATAAATAAGTGACCAAAATAATAGAATTTTTCAGGCACATCAATGTCTGTCTACATGCTCGTAAGTAAAAAATATAAATTAAAATATTATAAATAAAATAACTCTGAAATAATAATCTGCATTGTTGCTTGAATTATATGTACATTTTAATACTATTAATTAATTATATTATCAGATATTTATATTAAAATGCATTTTGCTACTTTTTCACAGGATTGTAGGATGTGTTTCGATCCCACGATTTTATGATTTTGATCCCCTCCTATAATCTAGGCAGGATCACAATTTTAACAACCTTTAAAGACAAAGGAAAACAAGCTAAAACATGCCAACAGATCTTTCTGTTTTCTTGTTTCATGATTGTGTTTATGTATTCTAGGCTAGTCTGATATTTGACAATTCGCCGTATCTCCATATCTGTATCATAACATAGACGTACTACAAACCCTTTCTTCTTAGGAAAAGATCCATTTAATGCATTATTTAATTAGTTGTTTTATGATTATTTATTTTGGGCATCAAATAATGTCATATTATTCGTTTCTTCAGCTTGTGGGCAGGCTCTCTCAGGCGGAACTGATGGCTCAGTTACAGTGTTTTCTGCCTGCTCTTTTTGAAGCTTTTGGAAACCAGAGTGCAGATGTTCGCAAGGTACTTTGTCTCTTTTATCTGCAGTTATTTGTGGTCCATCAATTCTTACTTTTTTTTTTTTTGAAATTTAGGTGATTATTTCTTGTCAGTCAAAGAACATTGTGTGGTCCCTCTGATTTTCGGTTGACCCTTCACTAATTAATATAGGAATCTGTCCCCGTAAACATAAACAACTTGTTTTTGCTACTCCAGCATAATTTGGCACACCAAATGCATTGATAGAATATGATGATCATTCCCTTCCATTCTTAGTTCAAGGGATCATTCTATTCGATTCCCTCATTTGAACTAAATCATTTTAGGGAATTACTAATGCTTTCCATGCAACGAGCTCCTTGTGTTTTGGTGATGGTGATTTAATCTATCTATTCCCTGAACTTGCATTGCACCTGCATCCTAATATTATTTCTTAAATGTGTTTACTCGTACAAATGATGAAAATTGAAATATAATTGAGTGTTAATACTAAACTTGTTTGCATTGTTAACTAATTTAAGTTTAGGTATCAACTATTGGGTCTGACTGTCTTAGAAAAATATAAATCTGACTTATTAAAAAAATGATAAATCTGATTGGTTCTTTTCTTTGAATGACGATGATGGTCATATTTTTATTGTTAATAATTGTTGGCTTGTTTTTACATGTCCGTTCTTTTTATATTTCTTTTTATATTTCGTTGCTCATTTTATGTAAATGGTGGATGGTTACAGACTGTTGTTTTCTGTCTCGTGGACATTTATATTATGCTTGGGAAAGCATTTTTGCCGTATTTGCAAGGTCTTAACAGCACACAGTTGAAGCTGGTCACCATTTATGCGAATCGAATCTCACAAGCCAGGACAGGGAAAGCAATTGATGCCATCCATGACTAGCAGGTTAACTGTGAAGAAAATTTGTGCATTTTGGGTGTTGTCTTCTTCATTGCTGTGTATTTTGTATATTTGCGTGCAAGAGTTTTAGAAGTGGGTTTCAATCGTCTTTCCTTCCTCACCTTTGTTCTATATATAGTTTTTTATTTATTTTTTCTTCCCTTTTTCCCTACCAATGTTTGTTGGATTTTCTTTTTGATAGAATGTTTGTTGGAATTTGGAGAGTGCTGGTGGTGGAATACAGTGCGCAAATTGTAATCTACATTGAGAAAACATTATTGATTGTATTATTAAATGGTTTTCAAGAAAGCCTCATTGGTTCAGTTACTTGAATACTTTGGTGAGAATACCCGAACACCACAATTTTTAACATGTTAAAAGTAGATCAATTACACGATGAGACATGTTTTTTTACGGAACACGAACAAACATGTTAAAAATTGTGGTGTTAGAAATCAAAGAACAAAAAAGCCGAAGAAGCAATCTTTTGCCTCTTTGAAGATGTTAGATGTATGCCCAGCCTTCAATGTTGAACTCTCACTATACGGAATAACCCTCTACCAATTTACTGGCTAGGTGAGTAGTTATATTCTATCTATCATCACCATAGAGTAACTGCTCAAGCTAGCCACAGTAAGCCCGTGTCAAATTTCCCAAAGCTCTGCATACACATCCACAGTCATCTCATAAATTCCCCCATGGGTAGCGATTGATAGAGAACTGAAATTTGAAATTGACCTTAATCCCACTTGTACAGAGGAACCAACTGGATCTGAGTTGGCCTGGAAGCTGTAAAATTGGCCCTCAACCCTGCCTTGGGATGAGGCTGAGACCAAGCAAATTTATTCCACTAAGTAATGAACCGTAGGAGTGGAAATAGTGCTGGTTGCTGGACCCTGCCATTGGTCTGACCCACGATAATTTTAGGCCGGGATATAGAATTCTATTTAGTTAAAGAGATTATTAAATTTTATGTCATCTAAAATGTTTTTTTTTAGGTTTAATAGATCTACATATTTTAATAAACATAAATAATAATTTTTATTACTGTTATCATTTTTTTTTGTATATTAAGTTAAATCATTTATTTTGATAAAAAAAAACAACATATACTTAACTTTGTTACACTTATTTTTCAATAATTCAAATGCATTGACTTATGTAAAATCAACATATTTAAAGAAGTAAAGTATTTTCTTTTATTTTTATATAAAGCATTAATATGAATTAGACCATGTAAAGTAGTTAAAAGTATTATTAATACGAAATAGGTTTACAATCATACAAAACTTTTAAAAAGTTCCAACTTAAAAAAAAAAAGTCTATGATATGTAATTGGCTAGACTTTAGCCTTAGAACTTTTTTAACAATTATTATTTGTGTAAAGTTTAACCTTAATGAATCATACCAAACTGCTATTTCTTCAATTGCTATCAAACTAAAAAGTCGTCACAGTACTCCTATTGCACTCAACGTAGAGAAATGTTATAGTAAGTACATGTGTTTTCAACTAACAGAATACATTTTTGTCAAAGATAAATCTAACAGCATACATTCATTATTGGTTCTCCTTTACTTTGACATCCTTTACTCACTCTCTTGCCTTTGTTGTCTTCTTCTTGTGTCAAAAGTCTTTTGATTTATGGATCAGTTTCAACAAAAGTTCGAAGAATTCATATTCTTAGCATAAAGAGAAAAAATCACATGCAAATAATAATAATAATAATAATAATAATAATAATAATAAACAAAATAAAATAAATAAGTCAACGTAAAAAAGAAATAGTACAGAAGTATGTTTTTTATAAATGATAAAAAATATATTTAATTTAATGAAATCAATAATTAAATTGATAATAAGAAAATCCATGACAATGACTTCTAAAATTTGATATGAAAAATCTATAAATGCACGGTTCTTATTAAGTAGTAAAAATATAGAATCGACAAAGACCTTAAATTTCAATATCAATTAATTATAATTCAAATTAATTTATCACTCATTGCATAATTTAATTAATTTACGATTAATTGATACCAAAATAATTAATTTGAATTATAATTAATTGATATTCAAATTCACAGTCCATGTGAATTTAATATAACAAAAATTGTTCACTGTGAATTTTTCTCTTCATCTAAGCATGACGTAATATGTCTATAAACATTTTACAAGATATGACAACTCAGTTGGATAGTTGAGAAATACAAAAAAGTTAGAAGTATTAAAAGTATAGGGCTTCCATGACTAGTACATTCACAATGACCCACTAAAATTTGTTGTTAAAAAGAAAAAAAAGTAGCCACTTGTACATCGAGTGACTTAGTTGTAGGTATAGGTTACACATATATATAAATAGTACATATAAAACGGATAAACATGAAAAATAAGAATCTAATTCTATTTATAAGTAGGGCAGAGTAGGTAGTAGCAATATTCTATGATTCTAATAGGTGCTTTAAAAGATTTATATATATACGTGGGCATGTACGCTAGCTTCCACTGTATATATTCTCTTTCTTGCATTGTAAGGTATAAACACTTGATGGCTATAACGAAGAAGAAAAATGAAGTCATCACATAAGTTTAATTTGGTTCACTCGTTTTTCGTGCCAAAGAAAATGAAAGGCAAGTAAGAAAACGGACCCCAAAAAATTATACATGAAAATATTACTGTCGTCTTGTCTAACTTAAAATAGAAAAAGTATGCCCTACAAATTTATTCAAGATAGGAATTACCCCCATTTTTGGAAACTATCACTCTCCCTTAAGATTTTGAGATTTTCATCAGAATCCATAACACATTTCCACAAATTCAACTTGATGCTACTTACCGTACATCCAATTGCCCACTTCTTTTCCATTTTCATTTTCTTTGAATCATATGTCTCATATCTCACTTCGCTATCCACATGGGAATTATCATATAATATTTATTAATCTACCTATATATATGTTCATCTTCATTCTTCTCTTCCTATCATCAAATAATCTAGACAAACACTTTACTATTCAGGTTAGTGTGCTAATTAATGCTACATTATATATCAAAATATTTTTGGTAGGAAAACAATCTTTATTTATTTATTTATTTATGTTTTGTAGGTTAACGACAAGTTTAATTAAGGAGACGTGTGAAATTAGTTGTGGAATCTAAAAACGAAAATCAAATGGCATCACCTCAAAACTTTGAATCCAAGTTAACAGCACTTGTTGTGGATGACAATATGATCAACCGAAAGATTCATCAAAAGATGTTGAATAATTTTGGAGTGAAAACTCATGGTGTGGAAAATGGAAAAGAAGCTGTGGACATTCATTGGTATGGCCAAAAATTTGACCTAATTCTTATGGATATGGATATGCCTATCATGAATGGCATTGAGGTACTTAATTAATTATATTACATTTATATAAATTGTGGTCTATATAATAGGCTAGATTTTTTTCTTACATCATTATTTTCTATATTTGATGTACTATTGTTTAATTATGATTTTATAGCTATAATTGACCGTGAAAGTATAAAGATTTTACATTGAATGTGTAGATGAATTAAATTGAAGAAACATATGCACGTGTGTTCAATATTCTTGTTTTTTATGTGTTTATTTATATATGTAAAGGCAACAAGGAAACTTCGGGCAATGGGAATTTGTAGTACTATTATTGGTGTGTCATCACGCTCTATGGAAGCTGAAATATTGAAATTTATGGAAGCAGGACTAGATGACTATCAAGAGAAACCTTTAGACAATTCAAAGCTTAATTCCATTCTTGATAAGGTCAAACCCAATTTCATTTCCAAGTGAAAATCCAACCTTGTGATGGATGCTAAATATGTACCACTAGTATTTATATTTGTTTCCATATTTCGTGTATTTTTATTTTCATTTTCATTTGGTAATTTGTGTAGTTCTACCTTTATTTTAATCGTTAAAACAATAATTCTAGTATAGCTAGATTTATGAGATCTTATATACATAGATTTTCAAACATTAACAAAGTTAACTGTTGTGTTGTCATTTTCCAAAGGCCAAGAGTGATAATTGGGATCTTAAACATTTTGTTTTTTTTTTTTGGCCAAAGACATAAAGTAAAGTTTGATAGAGATTTTTTACTCTAATATAAAAGCTTTAAGTTAGATCTTTTTGCTTATAAGAGATACTTTTTGAAAAACATAAAATAATACGTAATTTACTTTTGGCCTAAAGTAAGGATTTCAATGGCCTAAGGATTGAGAGGGCCTACATGTGAAACAATAAGGAAAAACTTTGGGAAATTCAACAATGAAATCTTAGAGGAGTTTTGATTAAAAACACAGCATTCTACTTTTTTATATAAAAAAAATTATATCCACTACCTACTTTCCAAAAAATAGAAGCCAACAATGAATATAAATTTGTCTGGACATCTCAAAATATAATTTAAAAGTGAGCTCTTACTATTTTTAATAAAAAATTTTATAATAAAAAAAATAAAGCAAATATAATATATTAATGAATTCACTATAAAAAGTGATCTTCACATTTAATCCAGAACCATATTAGAAATCTCCCTATCTCTATGCATATAGAAAAATCATAATTTTAAAGGGTTGATTAATTTAAATTAAAAAAGGCTTTCATTATAACCAAAGAGGAGAAAGAGCAAATTAAAATAATGATTGCTATGATCCTATATTTTGGATTATTATTAACCTTTCATGGAGTTGTCACAGTAACATGAGTCCAAGACCCAATAAATTTAATTTTGGATTCCTTAAATCCGATAAGAAGAATATGTGGGGAATTTTGTGAGTGAGTTCCACTCAAATGCTCGTCTTCCTAGGGCTATACCTGCTTTTTAATTTTTTGTTTTCAAATCCAAAATATATATTTTCTTAAAATTAATGCACTTAAACACAAGAATGTGCAAGGATGAGCCACAAAAAATACCGACTGATATCAAATACAACAAAAACACTGTCACCAAGAAAGAAAATTCAATGAAGTAAAATCATGTAATGAAAAATAAACAAACTCAATTTCATATGCCACTTCTATCAGTAAACATCACAATATGTGCGAAACAAAAACAATCTTATCTAACCATAAAACGAATCATTACATATTTAATAAACTAGATAAAACGTGAACAATTTAATTGCTCTTTTTTATCCCTTATTATAACATTTTCTAATCAAATTTATGCATATTAAAAAAAAATTATGTTCAAAAGTTATGTTATTTTTATATATTTGCCCTCTATACAAATAATGACAATATAAGAGAGATAGATAAATAATAAATTAAATAAGAATATTTTTGTAAATAAATCATTATTACACACAAAAGTTTCAAAAAAATGTCTTATATTAAGGAACCAATAAAAAAAGTTCTTATAATTTGGGATATGAAAAAGGATGGAACACGTGTTTATTTCCTTCTTGCCTATTATAGTACAATATAGATGTTAGATATGCTCTACAGCATAACTAGCAAGTCATGAATGATCAGAAGACTGGATGTAACGTTTAGATACGCACACAAAAAGATGCTTTTATAATAATAATAAATAAATAAAATACTTTCTATTGATGTTTAAGGTATCTTTCATCTTGTAACCATAAAATAACTTTTACGGCTTGAAATAAAAAAGTAAAGTAAAATATTGCGTTTATTTAATTGTTTTTTTATTTGTGCAGTAGCTTTATTTTTAATTTTTCTAAAATAATTAATTAATTAATTAATTAAATTATAAAAATTATATTAATCGAAAATAATATAATTTAAAATAACTAAAATAAAAATAACTAATTTACAAATAAATTTACAACAATTAATAATATAGAAACAGTAAAACAATACAATTATGACAAAACTATATATATATATATATATATTATATAAAATCAAATCAAATATATTCAGAATATTTTATATGAAGTTGATTTGAATCAATTCTACATCATTACGAGATGGAAAGAATAAAAAATAATGCTAAAGAAAAAAAAAACGTGCGCGGGGTTTTGTTGTGTAAAGATGTGAAGTAACTTTTTTGCCGCAGCTTTATTTTGAAACATGTATTTAATATTTATGTTCATCACTTCTCTCTTTTAAGTAAATGCTACTGTAATTGACCCTTGCTAACCACAAGTTAAGATTCATAAAAGTATATATCATTTATAAATATATAAATAATGAACAAATAAAAAGTTTGGATATAACAATATTTTCCACAACATGGTCAACTGAGTTTTGAATCTTCACATGAGATGGGTAAACGCAATTAATTATTTATAGTATCTCAGAATCTTTTTCTTCAAAAAATAATAATAATAATAATAATAATAATAGTTGGTGTTGATTGATTGCGCACCTTGCAATAAATTATTAAAATAGAAAGACAAAAAAGTTACTTCAGTGTAGTGAGTGCCTTTCACGCTCATAATAATAGGAAAGATGCCCTGAAAGGAATCAACCCATTTAACGAAAAATGATACACCTATAGATTTTTATATTTGGAATAAACCAAATCCTTTTTTTATAAGACTTTAAAAAAAATAAGAAATCCTTAATCCTTTAAAATTTTGTTTGTCAAAACAAGTTGTTTATAAGAAATATATAATTTAGAGTTAATGGAACATTTTAGTCCATCACTTGAAACATGCGTAATAAATTAAATTATTATAAAATTTCTAATAAAAATAAATCAAGACAATTTAGTTTAAAAATCATAATATTTAATTGACCCATATAAAAATAGAGATGACATAGTTAGCAAAAAATTTATATGACCTTTAACACAAATATAAAAAGATAATTTAGTCCCTTATTTGAAAATCAAATAAAAAAGAAAACTACACAAGAATGAAAGTTGAAACTCATAAAACTCTTAACCAAAATGTCTAAGAATTTTTTTTTTAGGTCTAAATGTTCCACTATTTTTGCTTACAATATATTGAAATAGCTAAAATTATCATGACAAACACTCAATTAATCTTAAAAAAATTGGTGTATGTTGATTATATTATTTGGCTACATGTTTCTGACCTTTTACTTTGGTATTTTAAAAACTCTTTATAGTTTAGAATAAGTTTTTAGCTTGTTTCTAAATCTTGCGTTGAAATTGAACTATAATTTTATTATTTGCATTTTGACTCATGCTCGCTCTTTAGATCATAACTTAAACTCTGAATATCAGATTGACGCATGTGAGCAGACGTTGGTAAGCTAAATATTATAGCCACAACTTTTATATTGGAATAAAAACCCAATGTTGAACTTTACTAGGCCTAAGTTATAAATTTTGTTATTTGGGCTTTTATACTAATTTTGAGCCACTTATTTTTAAAGCTCTAAATCGAGTACTATATATTGAGAGTTTTTTTTCCTCTATGAGAGATTGTAATTTCGAATTCAGATTTAGAAAAGATATAAACACGGTTTATTTTAATTTCATGGAATATTAATCTACGAGTTCAGAGTCTCATCAACACCTTGAGATTCATGTTACACCATCAATTTCGCTTCATGATTCTATTTTTGTTTATTTGATTATATCGATATTCTAATTGTGTAAATTGATTTTCAATAGGATCGATTAAATTCATTTGACATAATTTGATTTTGTTTTCTAATTTAATTGAATTATAATTTTACGATATTTGATCGTTAATTGTAATATATCGATAACTGTGATGCTTAATTCAGTCAAAGAAATCGAATTCACTTAGGGTTGATTATGATTGTTTCATCGATTTTATAGTCAAATATGAATAGAATGACGAATTAGGAATTAAACTCATTGATAGAATGTGTGATAGGCTTGAAACTCAAATTAGTGGATTAATCGTTTTGTTCATATGTACAAACAAAAAAATTTAAAAAAACTCTTTCTAATTTCAACTTTCAATTTAGTTAATACTATTTTTGCTTACAATACATGAGGATCATTATATGATATTTTATAATTAGTCATGGTTCAAATCGAACAAAAGAGCCCAATTTATATTTGTTAGAGATTAAAAAATCAATTTTTGTGTGAGGATAATTTGACTGACATGTTTTTGTGAAAAACTAAAATATCCTTTTTAATTCTATAATTTATTTAATATAAATTTCTTATAATTAAAATAGAATTGTTTGATAATCTGACATCTCTGACAAATATATTTTTTTTAATATGTTTCTTCAAGTTGTGTTTGTGTTGATAATTTATAGTGTGTTGTTCTTATTTTTTAAGATGTTCAAGTTCGGGCCGAATAATTTTACCATATACTTTAAATTTAGTCCAATAATTTACTCGCTAAACTTTATTGGCAACTAGTTTATTTTCTATAAATTTGTTGGAAGTACCAACAATATTAATTATTAATATATTTAAAATATTAGTTATTTTTAAGAGTTTAATTTTATAATTTAAAAATATAAAATTTAAATTTTTGAGAGACATTTATAAAACGGCTATTAATATCACCTTTTTTTATAAAAAATTATCACATTTCTCTATTTTTTTTTAAAAAAATATTAACATTGAGAAATAAATAAATAATTATCAACCATCACAATTATTTTACCAAATTAGCCTAATATACTTCTCCTCCAAATCAAATTCCAATGCTGAACACTATAGTTGTAAAATAATCTTTTAAAATCTAAAGTCCTCTATTAAGTTATTTAATATTAAAACTTTGATACATTATTTCATTGTTAGATTTCGTTTTTTTTTTCTCAAAAAGAAAATTATAATATTTGCTTCTCTAAATCTTTTGTTGGAGAAAAACTGTTTTGAAAAAAATAAAAAAAATAAATCATATTGTATCGAATTTTTTCTCTAAGAAAAAATCAAAATTATTTTCTCAAAAAATCTATTTAAAAAAAACAAACAAATGAATTTAAAAAATTGCATTCATAGATCTCACTTACCCCGAATAATTTTAAGGATTTTTAACTTTATGGGTTTTATTTAAAGGATTTTTTAGTTATGATTTTTTTTATCTCCTATAATATGTGATTTGAGATCTAAATGGGCTTATATAAAATTGACAGTTATACTCCACCCACATCCCTTATAAGTCTATTTTCTCTTTGATTGTGCTTTAAGCTTTTTTTCTTCATTCGGTTAGGCCCTTTAGGATTCACTTCATGAATATAATTGTCTTTTATGTTATAGTCTTGTTTCCATTAAAAAAGATCCACATGTTTGTAAAAGTTCTTCAATCTTTTTCTTCATTCTCCTCAAACCTAAAAAATTTAATGTCTTCTTCATCATCTTCTTTATTATCTAACTTCATTTTATAATCTTCATTCAACACCATCTTTCATTATCCACTGTTCATATCCATTCATAAAAGCATACCAAAAACAAGAACAAATTGAAACCTATATTTGAAACCATGGCAAACTAAACTACATCTCATCATTCCAAAAATCCCATATTTGAAACAAACCAAAAATTAAAACCCATAAAAATGTAACATAGACTTTAAACTCAAACACAGAGGAAAACAAATTCCTTTTTTCTACTTCTCTTTTGATCTTTGGTAAAAGAATAAACGTGTTTTTGTTTTCTTAATTTATTGTAATGATTTTGTTTTTATTTAGTTGGTTATTTGAAAAATTTCTCAATGGAACAAAATCATCGAGGAGAATATCCGAAAATGTATAAAATTTTGAATTTTTTATATTTCTATTTGTTTAGGTTGATGAGCGTCATGAAAGAGTAAGAGTGTTATTTGTTTAATTTATTTTTGTATTCAAACTGTTAAAACAGTTAATATTGTAAACAAAATGATACTTAAAATATTTAATTGGAAGGAAAAAAAAAACAAAAAAAATTATACGAAATTTGGACATAAATAAAGGGATACGGAAGTAATTTTGGCTTTGTGGATAGAATCACATGGGAGAGTTACTCTTGTTGTTATCTAACTAGGTTGGTATGGTGTACCACTTTTATTACAAATCTTGGATTTGGATTTCATATGCAATAGTAGCTACACTCATTAAATTTGGATATCGTTCCATTAAAGACCAAACTAACGATTCTAATTTTAAGCTTCTAAAACTAAATTTAGAAAATAAATTCAAACTCTAACTCGTGTCTCTGTTCTTGTTTTGGAGGGTCCCAACATTTTAACTGAACAAATGCCCTACCAACGTAATAATTAAGAGTAAATTAACACATAATTGTAGTTGGTTGTTTATTTAATTGATTAGATGAGTCTTTATATATTTTGATGTAAAATATATATTTTTTAATTATTAATATTATTAAATTTATTTTTTAAATTTACCTCTTTTATCAATGACTTAAAAATAATAAATTTAGTGACAGAAATTAAAAAAAATGAAATATTTCTCTCATTTTGTTTATTAAATTATGAATGTTGACATATTTTGTTCATTCTATTACTAAATTTAGTCACTGGTTTTGTTCTTCTTAGTAATATATTTTTTGTGCCAGTACATATTTAGAAATAATAGTTTGTATGCTAGCTGCATAGAAAAAATTGCTTTTTCTAATAGAAGATATTGAAAGTAATTGATTCTAGCCAATTAATAGTACTTTTTTTTTTCAAAGAAAGTTTTTCTAAAGAAAGGGTGCAAAGAATATCTCTCGTATCAGCCATCCTAATTAAGTTAGCATCGCTAATTTTAATAATTCTTTGTAGTATCAAATATTATTAAAGAGCAACAGACAAATTCAAGTATATCAAGAAAATCTAAACTATCAAGTTTAATTATATTATTAAAAAAACTATCTTAAATAAAATGAGAAATAATATTTCACTAGATAAATTATTGATTTAGAATAACAAAATCAGCTAATAAATCGGCGCAATATTTTTCCTCTCTAGAAATATGTGAATTAAGATGAATACAATTTTTTTATATATTTTGAAGTCTCTAAAGCACAAGTTTGTGAGTTTCGAAAAACAATAATCACTAAACTTGAATTACACTATAATCAAATGTTATACTAATTTTTTCTCAAAGGTTATCTAAATCACTAGTATAACACCCATTAACTCCACAAAAAGAACATTGTGAATACCAAGAGACATAGTGAAGCATCCTAGAAAAGTAGCACTACGATATCTGAACATACCACCACTTAATGATGTAGCAAGGAGGGGGTCGCCATATGACCTAAAAAATTCTAGGAGCTTTAAGTAAGTGACATGTGACAGAGAAAAAATGCAACAAAAAGGAGTCAAAAGACGAAGAGAATATAAGCTAAGAGTTTACATTTTCTAAACAAAGACACATTAAAAACAATAAGAGATATTGTCCGATGAAGAGGAATGTCCTCATTGAAGAATCTAGACTGATTCCAACAAAAACAAATGCACCAACATATATTAACCACAAAATATATGACCACATCTCTCACATGATGACAATTAGACTTGCAAAACGAACAAAGGCTATAATCAAACATGTTAGACATTAAAATTCCCCCAAGTCGCAACCAATGTGTTGGACAAATAAAACATGATCAGTGTTAAACACAACTATACAACCTATTTTTCAAATATTATTCTTAGTGGAAATCTTTCGTTAATAAATTCTCCACAAAAAAAAAAAGAATTGAAACGAAAAACACAACAATTTCATATAAACTTAACTCAAGAAGTTGTAGGTATTTACAACTCTAAATAAATTTTTGGCGGATATCATTTTATGGGCGCGTTACAAATGGTATAGCATTGAGGTAAATGTATTAATGGAATAACATTGTGTTACAAACAATTATGTCAATCATGTATAATTCTAATTACAATAATGCTATTTACACCCCTAAAAATTATAAAAATAAATAAAATGATCAAAATGCCCTTTCCTTTATTTCATCTTCTTCGTAACATTACTTCTTCATCTTCTCCATTGTTGATGAAGAAGACAACCTGCGTTGCCCTAAACCCAGAAACGTACTTGAACTGAGTCCACGTACGCTCAAAATTTCTCAAAAACCCAAAAACTTTCAAAAATCCAAACCTTACGTGAACTCAGTTCACTTATATGTACGTGATTTCAATTCACGTACACATACGTGAACTGAGTTCACGTAAGGTTTGGATTTTTGAATTTTTTTTTACGTACATATACTGAGTTTACTTACGCTCAAATTTTTTCAAAAACTCAATAACGTACGTGAACTCAATTCACGTACGTAAAAAAATTTCAAAAATCCAAACCTTACGTGAACTTAGTTCACGTATGTGTACGTGATGTCAATTCACGTATACATACGTGAACTGAGTTAACGTAATGTTTGGATTTTTGAAAAAAAAATTACGTACGTGAATTTAGTTCACGTAAGATTTGGATTTTCTACGTACGTGAACTTAATTCACGTAAACGTACGTGAATTCAGAATGCGTACAATACGTGGATTTAAGTTTCAAACTTCATTAATTACGCAATCTGAATTCACGTACGTTTACGTGAATTCAGATGGCGTCAAGTTTGAGTTTTTTATTTTTTTTAAACATACGTGAACTCAGTTCACATAATAACATAACGTACGTGAACTGAGTTCACGTAAAATCCCCAGATTTACAAAAAAAATACGAACAAAAAATCATAGCAACAAACATATCTATGTAGTTTTAACCACAATGTGATGATCATACTGATGTGTTGTAGATTATTAGTGGATGATGTAACTTTTTAATGATTTTGAGTATGGGTTAGTGAGGTATGATGATTTTTGTATGTGAGTTAGTGAGGTGTGATGAAATTTGATAAAAATGAGTTATGAGATAACAAATGTGTAATATTGATAACAGAGACATTTTGGGTATTTTGATTTTTTTAAAATTTTGAAGAGTGTGAATAGCAAAATGGAGAGAGTTGACGGCAATTTTGTTCTAATTATGATGATACATTAAGTCATTAACTTTAAGAATGAATGTTTGATTATAACTTTTGGTTGCTCTAAGGTATCTCAAGAGGGAGCTAGAGATTAGTCATACAAGTTATGAAGATATATTTCAAGATATGACATCTCTTATAATTTAATTATAATTAATAATAATTTTATAATTTATTAATTAATGCTAAAATGTAATAAGTTGATAATGTGATAGAAGAAAAAAAGATAAATATAAATTGAGATATTGAATAAAAATTAGAGATACATATAACATTGTTATATTACTATTTTGACAGAAGATATATGGATATATTAACATGCATGTGTTGTATATGTAAATCTTTATGATTTGAATTTTGTCTCGGGCAAAATTGTTAATTAAGAATCTCACATTATTAACAACTATTATAAAAATATTTTTTCTTTTAATATTTTTATTAGGAATATGATCAATTTTCTTGAATATAAATATTTATTATTTCTGTAAATATTTATTGCACTTTTTTTCTTCATCATGATTTTATCTATCTAGGTTGTATAGTTTATATCCCTTATAATTATTTTGTTTGGGTTTTATACAGTCTCTTAATATTCTAGAGTGCCCCAAATTAAAGGTGACTTGAGATGCCGCTCTATTTTTTTTCTTTTTTATCTTTTCAAGTTTGAGCTATTAACGTGAGGAGGTAGGTTTAATTTCAGAGGTTTGGGACCAGGCTATGCACGCAAAGAGAACCTAGGCCAAGCATGTAAAGAGGAATAAAGTTGTGGGCCGCACAAAGAACTTCTCAGACATCTCTACTTTTGGGTGATGTTTTTCTTGTTGAGAGTGTGCTTTACAAGACATCTGTGGCTATTAAAATGTAAAGAGAGAAATTATAACAACATAATTAACATTTGTTATTTATCTTTAGTTTTAATGTTATAATTGAATTAATGATGAAATAATTATATAATTTCTTTATATTTCATGGATACTTGTGTTAAAAGTTTACCTAAATACAGTGGCGATCGATATATATATATATATATATTTTTTTAAAAAAAATCTAATTAATATATTTTAATTATTTATTATTTTTTAGTTTTCATATATTTATTTTTTAAAAGTAATAAAAATATTTAAAAAAATAAAATTATATCAATAAAATCAAATAAAATATATAAAAAATATATCAAAGTTAATGTAGATGATTAGATACGACAAGATACTATATTATGTTACCCATTCTCTTTTATTTTGTAAATAAAATACCAATTTATTTTTATTTTACTAACAACTTTTTCTTTTTTTTCCTCCTAATTTAATAAATAAAAATAATATTAAAAAGTAAATTATATTAATAAAATTAAATATAATACATTAAGTTTAAGATAACAAGTACATCATATTGAAAAAAAAAATACATTAAATTTAAATAAATTAATAATATCCATATAAATATTCTCCACGTCAACCTTTAGGTTATCCTCTAAAATGCAGATAGGTATAAACAAATGTAAACGTGGAACTAAAAAATATTTAAGTGAAAATTATTAATTTAAATTTTATGTATTTTTTTCTTTCAATTTGATGTATTTTGTTTAATTTTATTATTATAATTTATTTTTATTTTTATTAATATAATCTACTTTTTTATTTATTAACACCAAAGAAAAAATAAAAAATAAAAAATAAAAGTGAGTTGTTAACTAAATTAAGCTACTATAGGTAATTGTTATATATTTTATTACAATTATTTATTCGGATTGCTATCTCTTGAATAAAATAAACATCCTTCAAATAGCCGCAGGTGATTGCGGAAATATATATAAACGAAAATCTAACTAAGTAGCTCAATCATTAGTTAGTGTACCTTGTTCCTATGTTGGTCTTTAAGATTTTGATTTTTTTTTGTTACTAATTTTTTATTTATTATATTCAACCTTATATTATGAATTTGATTATGAAAATGAGTAAGTATTATTTGGTAAAAAAAATGTTTATTAAGTACTCTTGAGTGTAATTATTTTGTGATTGTTTAATAAACGCAAACTTAAACAAAATAGATTTTATAAATTTGTTGTCTTTGTTATAAAAAACAGTTGTCTTTGATCAATACAAGAATTTTTGTCTATGCTAGAGTAAGGATGTCGACCAGGCAGGGTGGGGATAACTTCTCCGTTTCTTGTTCCTATTGGGAGTTTTTTAACTGTGTATTTGTTATCAAATTTCTATTATTTTTAATTAAAATAGAATAAAAAAAATAAAAAAATCATCCACAAATATCAATACATTATTGTAAATTATATGACAATAAAAATTTACATATACAAAGTTTTTACATATATTATGTAAAAGAATAAATAAATATAACATGTGAAATATTTGTTATACATTTTAATAAATTATATATCTCCATTTCCAAACTATCCAAAAGTCTTTATTTTATTTTATTTTTTCGACACCAAATTTGTTTTAGACCATTTTATTTTTTGAGAGACTGTCTATTATATAATAAATATTTCTTTATAAATATATATTTTATTTATTTAATATGAAGAAAATAATCCTTCTTTTTCATATTTACCCTTTTGAGAGGGAAGATTTAAGGTGATATTTGACTTAAAACTGTAGTTTCTGTTTTATAAATATACATATTTTCTTTTATTTAATATAAACAAAATATTTAAGGGTATATTTTGCTTGAAACTATACCTTGAACTAATTTTTTCTTCTTTTTGATTTATATTTGAGGCGCCGGAAAGAGAAAAGAAAAAAGAGAAAATGAATATAGGGCAAAGTGTGAAAATTGTATTTCGTCCTTTAGCTTTGCATTATTCGGAGAGAGAGATGTTCTTATCTTAGTTTATTTGTGGTGTTCAGTTGTGTTACCTTTTTCCCCTTCTCTTATTTCCAACCTCAAACTACAATCCAACACACCACATGTTCTCTTCTGCAACCTATCAAAATATCTTCCTCCATTACTATATTCTATTTCCATTTTTACTCACTCATCATCATCATGCTCAACTAGCTACAACTGTTACTTTTCCTCTCTTTTCATCTTTAGCTGCTTCAAATTGATTTCTGTTTCGTCACATGAACTATTGCTTTCGAATCCCAAATGGATCCACAACAATACCCAATACCTCGCCCTAAGAAACCCTCCATGTAACTCTAACTTCATTCTTTTTCTTTATTATATCATTTTTTTCTTCTGCTTTTTTAATTCACCAGATTTTATTAAATTTCAAACAGTGCAGACGACGATATCATGGAGCTCTTATGGCAAAACGGCCAAGTCGTCACACAGACTCAAAACCACCGTTATCTCAGAAAACCATCGCCGGGGACCGATTCCACTCGCGCCGGAACTTTTTCGGCGAAGGAGGAAAACTATAATCAATATTTATTCATGCAAGAAGGTGAAATGGCTTCGTGGCTTCACTATCCAATCAACGATTATGACGATTCTCACTTTGATCAAACCTTCTCCGCCGATTTCCTCAACCCGCCGCCGATGGTTATCAACAACCGTATCATGCAAAATCCTCTCCAAACGTCTCAACTGACGGAGCTCCGGCAGACTCCAATGTCGGCGGTTCCTCCTCGTCCTCCGATTCCGCCGCCGAGGAAGCTCGATCAAGTGCCGCCGAACTTTGCGTACTTTGCGAGGCACAGTGTTAGAACAGAGCCAGGACCGTCTTCGATTTCGAGAACTGCTGTGAAGGAATCAACGGGGGTAGATTCGTGCGACACGCCTGCTGTGCAACCGGTTTCGGAAACAGTTAGAAGTTCGGCGGAGCTAACGGAAGGAGGAACCGGTTTGGAAGCGCCTTCTATGACGTGTGATGAACCGGGCGGTTCGAGTAGTAGTGGAGAACCGGTTCGGAAGGTAGCGGAGCAGGATAGGAAGAGGAAGGGAAGGGAAGTGGAGGATTGGGAGTATCAAAGCGAGGTGAGTGAGTTAACTCAGTGTTGTTACTTTTTTTGTGTGGCGTCAGATTCAGAGTTGCTCATTCCCTATGCATTTCATTGGTGAGGTGTCGCCACAGTTTACCTCCACGCCGCTTGCATTGAACATTTTAACTTTCAGATTCTGTTGATGTGTATGTGTGAGTGTGGTTGTGCATTTTGGCATTGTCACTTTCACCAAAGCGACCATGCCTATCGTGGCTTAATATGACTACGCCACGTGTATCGTGATACATTCCAAACTTTTGGAGATATTCTAGGATTTTTGTATTTTACGGCCACCCTAACCACTGATAACAAAAAAAGACTAAATTTTACGTTATAAAAACGACCTTTAAATTTTAAGGGCATTGAATATTTTTCATAATTTTGTTAAAATTTCAATCTCTTAATAAGTGTCTTGGAACATTAGTTAGCATTTTTATTTACTTATTTGTTGAGAAACTTTTAGTATAAAAGTGATTTGATAAATAAAATAAATTTTAACGTGAAAAGCTCTTACTTGTAGTTTCAAGTTAAGATCAATTATAGTAATATAAATTTAAACATGTCAAAATCAATTATACATTTTAAAAATCAATTTTGATTCACCATAAAGTGAAACCAATTATAGGATATAAAAATACACCTAAAAACTATAGAATACTCCCTTATATTGCATGTTCTGTTAAATGGACAAGTTATGCAAGTATGAAATATTTAGAGAAGGCATTGTTGTACATGGTTTTTGCAGGTGAGACTTTTCACATCCTTATATTACTCAATAGTATAAGTATGTAGTTTAACTGGGTAGAAAGGACCAAACCTGAATGAGAGATTTAGTTCTAGGAAAAGATATGTTTGATTTAGAGTAATTCAAATATAACAAATGCAGTTTCTAGCTGAGCATAAATACATATCAGGTAGGGATTCATCATGATTCTTTTTGTCCCTATGGAATTGCCAACTTTCTCGTTTTTGATTTGTCATCATGTCCTAATTGCATTCATGAGGAATCTAATGTTAATGATTTTCCCCAGAAGTATATCGTATATCCAGGGTCCCCCAATTGGGCAGCCAATATTTGGATGTATAGTATGAAGATGAACTAATTGTGCTTAGTTGTGGAGTTTGTGTGGGGAGGATTTTAGGTAGAAATCCTTGGCATAAGCAGCCATACTTCTCGATATAGCAGAAAAAGTGTTGGTTTAGAGTTATATATATTATTTTGAATGCTGGTGATAGATTTTTGCCAATTGCTATTATGATCATATAAGCTGGGTGAGGACTGAGATCAATTTGGACATTCTGGCTATGTGGAAAACGTGTAGATTAGGTAGAAAATGTTAATTAATAAATACCTAAGATACAGAAACAGAAAGTGATTCAAACTTATATTATTTGCAACTTCTATATTCTTATGCCTATTTGTCTTTCTGTAAAAGGATGTTGATTTTGAATCTGCGGAAGCCAAAAGAAATATCTGTGGATCATCGTCATCTGTAAAGAGATCTCGTGCTGCTGAGGTCCATAATCTCTCCGAGAGGGTCCGTAATCTATATACACATTTCTTTGAGTTTAAATATTTTATGCAGTTTTCCTCATAACATGAAAGTTTTCACCTTGCTTTTACATGCAGAGGCGTCGTGATCGGATTAATGAAAAGATGAAAGCTCTTCAAGAACTGATACCTCGATGTAATAAGGTAAACTGACTTTTTGAACTTCTAAGTTCTTTATTTCTTGAGAATATAAGGGGCAGGTTTTTAGATTTTATTTCCTTCCTAACTTGTGTTTCTAATATTTGCTCCTAATCTGAATTCATAGGCTGACAAAGCTTCTATGCTGGATGAAGCAATTGAATACTTGAAGTCACTGCAGTTACAAGTGCAGGTAGATTCTTCTTTTATGGGTGAACACATTCTTTAATTTTTTTCCTCACCTTGAGTTTGTGCTGTAAATTCAGCTTATTTAACAAATTGTGTTCATTGTTCTCTAAACAAGATACTTTAGTAAGCTTTGCACCATCTGCTGCACTTGATCCCAGATAATTTATCACCTCCCACTAAGGGTGAGAATAGGTTGAGTCGAGTAGGGTTTTTCTTAAATAGGACTCGCCTGTCAAAAAAGTTCAACATTCAAGCCTGATAAATAGGACTTGCCTATTTTTCAAAGGACACACCAGCTATAATATTCAAAAACCATTAGTTATATTTATTCAATAAGATACATCAGCTATGAAATCTGAGTATATGATAATTTATTTTTCAATAACACAGGATATTATTATTTATATTTAGTTAAATAGGATTTTAAAATAGTATTGGCCTAACTAATTTAACTGATAAATATGGCTTGGCATGAGCTTCCACCATTTCCAAATGTTTATAGCTTCGTAAGGTTTTGGTTGGAAGGGTACTGGAACATAGCAAAGCTAAAGATAGCATGGCAATTTTGTAAGCTGTTGCATTCTTAAAATAAGTTTTTTTCGTAGAATGAAACTTCACATCCCTCAATGTGTGAGGGAGGTAGATAACCACAGAACAGATGCTGTATTGTTGGTTATGTTGTTCAGTTGAAAGGTTTAATACTTTTTTATCAGTGTACTGTGTAAGCATGCATTAGGAAAGTCCTCTCTATTTTTGTGACCTTTATAAAGCTTATGCACCATCAAGTGTAGTAAGTTATTTACATTCCACGGTCATGTATTTTCATTTCTGTAACAGAGAGTACAACTTATGCAGATGATGTCCATGGGATGTGGCATGGTACCTATGATGTTTCGTGGAATTCAGCAGTATATGCCAACAATTGGAATGGGAATGGGGATGAGTATGGAAATGGGAATGAACAGACCGATAATGCCATTTCCCAATATGTTAACCGGTGTGGCTTTGCCTGCAGCTGCTGCTGCTCATTTGGGACCAAGGTTTCCTATGCCTCTTTTCCACGTGCCGCATGTTCCTACACCTGATTCATCTAGAACACAAGCAGCTAATCAGTCAGATGTTAATGTGGTCACCTCAGTTGGAACACCTGATCCAAATCATTCACACATTCCAAACTTCACTGATCCTTTTCAACAATACCTTGGTCCCCACCAGATGCAGTTTCAATTAATGCAGGTATTTTGTCCTCTAATGTTATTTATGATTAGAAATTTTTAGACAATGTGTGAATTAACTTGTTGCACATGAGATCCATTAGATTTCCTGCCATCTCCACACATATATTATTTTACTGATGGTGCATCTTTTAGTACCTTTTTGGAGTGGTGACGATGTGCTGTTTTACTTGGCATATAAAAAACAGATCAATCAAAACTTGTTATATATTGTGTTAAAAATTGTATTTTTACTTTTATCTTAACTGCGAGAATACCTTTTTTTTTTGCAAATTTTGTTAGTATATTTTTCCAGAAAAAGAAATCACAATGATGTAAACGTTTATGAGGTCCATTTCCATGTGTAGAATCAGGCAATGAACCAACCAAACGTTAACAAGCCAGGTATCAGTAGGCCCCCTGAGAATCCCGAAACCCGCCAGTCAGGTAAACTACTACTTTATCTTAGGATTTTGCAGGATTTGGTTGGTTTTGGTGGAAATAAAAAGATGGTTAATTTATTTTTCTTGGTCTTAATGATTTTGATATGTGCTTACTGTATTCCTATGTTATAAGCTTATGTTGCACCATAACTTCCAGATCTGGTTGTTTACCATTTCAATGAAGTATTTTATTTTTCAGAACCAATTTACCTTCAATTCAAATTTGTATCAAATATATGGCTGCTTTTAAGTATCTCAATTTTTTTCTTGATGATGGACGTTCAGGAGATAAATGATGATTTGATAGTTACAATAAAGGGCTGATTATTCAAGTGGTGCTGCTTATTATTGTATAGCTGTCACCACTAGCTCTCAGCATGGTAGTATCTTATTGTAAGTCCTGAATAAGTGATGTTTCACAAAACATGGATGATAACTATGTATGAATAATAATCGACTTGTGTGCATTGCAGGTTATATTTTCTGCCACCACCCATACTATAGCATGCCAAGTTTTGTAGTGTAACGGAACGAACATTTTAGCAGTTCTCAGTTGCAAGCTAATCTATACACAGCTAACATGTAAATTATTGTAACTCAGTTTTCTCTCTCTTTTGTCTTCCTCTTTTTCCTGTCTTAAATTTTCAGTTACTTCATGTGTATGTAATGCTCTAAAGAAATCCTGAGAAGTGTGATCCTACACAGTTACTTCATGTCAAAAGATAAAAAAACATTTTACCTTTATATATTTATATATTAAACACAGTGGAAATTATTCCAAATGATTTTGTGACATGATTTGGTACCTTAAAATAATATAGGAGTGTTTCCATCATCATATATATGTTGTGTTCAATCATTCAAAGATTATATATGTCTTCTATACAAAGGCAAAGTACATTTTTGGTTAGCCGGCTGGAACCTTCGATCTATTATCTATTATATGTATTTAAAACAAACTCTGAAATGTCAACTCTTCATATTTTGCCATCTCATTATATTTCATCCACATCAGTTAAACTGATGTGTATATCTTAAAAAGTATGTCTTCCTCTTTTAACAACTTTAATCTCTTTAATTTCTATTTTTCCTTTTTTTTTCATAATTTCTTTAATACCTCTAAAATCTATTTAATAATACTATTTTAGAATAAATTTATAAATTATAAAAGTATTTTATAATTTGATAATAATTTATAATTTGTATTATTATCAAATTATTTTAGAAGTTATTTTATAATAAATTTAAAACTTTTAGTTATACTACAAACAATTAGTTAAATTTTTAAATACTTAAAATTGATTTAAAGTATATGTAAATCTTTAATAAAATAAATGAATATATTCAATAATTTTTTTTACAACTTCTAATGTTCGCAATTAAAATATCATATTAATAAAACAAATAAATTTTGACTACGCTACAATATAATTCAACATTAACATTTTTTTTAAATAAAAAATATTAAATAGTTAATTATATTTTTAAATTTTTACATCTTATTTTTGAGTTTGTATTTTACATTTCATCAAATAAATTGACAATCAAAATACAATGAGTCAAACAAC
>JBBPBS010000753.1:3975181-4010806 GCA_037974835.1 Cicer judaicum | reverse complement strand
AAATCATGCAATTATAAAAAAGATAATTTATTATCCTTTTATTTCCTTTTATTAAGATTAATACATCATGCAATTATAAAAAAGATAATTTATTTTCTTCTACAATAAAAAGTAGTATTTATGAAATACGATCAGTTATAATACGATTAGTTATAATTTTCTTTTTTATTTTGACATCTCTTAAAAATTAATATAAACAGAAAATTATATTAACTTTTAAAAAATATCAAATTAAAAAGTTATAATAAGTCCCATCTCATAAACAGAAGAAAAAAAAATCATTTTTTTTATAATAAATACAATCTCTTGAAGGTAATTTTTTTATTAAAACAACTATTGAAGTCCGTGAAATTAGGATTTCCTTATAATTTTATTTATTCATATTGTATAATCCACGTGGCAAATAAAAAGTGATGGAGAGAGAAATTAGTCTTTCAAAAAAGGAATTAAAAAAAGAAAAAGAATAAAATAAGTAGTATAAAGAAATAATAAATAATGTGACCTAATTTTCCTTTTAATTAAATTAAAAATCTGTTACGGTATGTTTAAATTTCGTCTTACGATTAAAAGATGACGAGGATCTACACGTGAGTAATAACGTGTGTGACAATATGTGTGTTAACTAATATAAAATATTATCATTGTTAATTAATAGACGATGACGATAAATAGATCAATTTAATTAACGTTTTGAAAAATTTAAACATTATTCTAAAATTTCAATAAAATAGATGATAGTTAATATAAATGTAGAATTTAAGTGATTAAATTAAATATTTACTAATAAAAAAACTGTTTTAGCGATTTGATTATTTTCTTGTAACTAACACTTACCATATAATGGCTTAATTAAAAAAATAAAAAAATAAAAAAATATTTGAATATCAAGGGCTGTGCAAAAGATCCGGTTGTAAGGCCCAAATCCAAAACCAAATCCAAATCTATTTTAAAAATCCGGTTTAAAACATATAATTATAATCGAGTTATTTATAAACCGGTTAGATAACCACTTATGTTTTATATTTAGATTTGGTTTTTATCCACTACCAATATTTTGTTAATTTTGAGATTTTATTTTTTAAAAAAATTTTGAAATTTATTTTTATCCAAACAAATATCGAAAAAAAATAAAATAAAAAAAACTTTTTTTTTCAAAATTTTTAAATTGAATTTTTTCTCAAAAAATTTGATGAGACAAATTTTAAAAAAATATATTGAAAAAATCGATTTTTTTAAATAACCGATTTTTAAATTATGAATAAATGATCTTTTAAAAAATAATCAAACTTTAACTGATTTTTTTTTAAAAAAAAATTGATTTTAAAACTAAAATTTTCAAAATTGGTTGCTTAATTATAAACCGATTATTTAATCATAACCAATTTTATAATTGGTTTTATAATCGATTTTAAACCAAATAATGGATATGATTATAAATCTAAATTCATATATTAGTTTTAAAATAGATATGGTTTGGTTTTTTAAAAAAACCAACCATGCACAACCCTACCAATAATAGGTTTACGATTTGTGGGACTTTAATCATACAATAAAAATATGTGGATGATTGTCATTTTGGTAGAATACCAAGAGAAGAAACATCTACTTCCTCCAATCTCTTTTAGAGACCATTTCCCTTATCCAACTCTCACATAAAAAACCTCTATTATTCACATTTATCTTGAAAGTCAATAAATATGTATAGTTGTTGGTTAAGAAAAGTCACCAGCTTATGTACCCTGATTTTAATTGATTTAATCCATTATGTATATAAAAAAAAAAAAAATGGTAAATTGCAAAGTTAGAAAAGCTAGAGAAGGTTAGGTAATGTAATAGAGGGAAGAATAGAAAGTGGGTGATGGTTATTGAATTAGAGCATTGAATTGACGTGTGACTAATACTATACAAAGCTACCTCTCTGCGTGTTCCCAGTGGCATGTAGTCAATGTTACCATGCAATACTGCAGACTGGGCCCATCAAAGTTCCACTCCCCCATTCACTCATTTATAAACTTCACCAAACTTTCTCTTGCAATACTCAATACTAACTAGGAACATGAATCTTGTTCTGGTCCAAATACTGTGGGGACCCTCAAATTCCACTAGATAGTGAAACACTCCAATTACTTTATTTTATAATTAAAATTCAAACTATAAAATTCTGATAGTAAAAAGTCTTTAAAATTCTCAAAAGCCATTTTATTTTACATAATTTTTTTTTTTTTAAAAAAACTATGATTTTTCTTGTTTAAATAGTCCTTTATAATTAAAATTTAGATTAAATATATTTTTTGTGTTTGTAAATTAGTTTATTTTTTATTTTGAACACTATAATTTTTTAATTTTTTTTCCAACTTTAACTGTATAAGTTTAATTTTATTTCAAAAGTGTTTCTACTTCAGTGAATTTTTTTATAAAAAAACTTAGATAATAAACGGATAAGAGACAAAATAAAAAATAAATAAATAAAAAAACTAAAATTTACAAATACAAAAATCATATTAAAATATACATGGTTATTTTATGTAAGTTCACGTTTTTTTTTTCTTTCTATTAGTCATTTCAGCTTTTTTAACAATGACTAGTAGTAAAAACGGTTTAAAAAATTTAAAATTAAAATAAATAAAAAGTTACAGAAATAAATATCAAAATAATGTTAATCTATATGATTAAAAAAATATATTTAAACCTTACAAACTCAATGCAGCGAATACACCTCATCATAAATTCCATACCATAGATAGAAAAGAGAAACTCAACAGAGTTATCTTTTAAAAAAAATCAAATTCATACAAGTATGTTGTTGTAAGGTTTCCTTTTTTGCTAAAGAAATATTAAAAAGCTACCGTGTAGTAATATATTATCAATTCTCGAAAGTTTATTTTAATGGTAAATGAGACAAAAAAATAATATTAAAAATTCAATGACGGCTAACATTTCTATCTTTTTTACTTACAAATTAATCTCTAACATTTGTTTTTAAAAAAATTATCTTTTATAAAAAAGTAACAGATTATTAATGAAAAATAAAGAAAAAAAGTTATAAGTAAATTAATATTAATGGATGTTCTTGGCTTAATGAATTGGTACATTGACCTCTCAACATATATAATCTCAAACGTATTTCCGAAGGAGCGAACAATGGAGTACTGGGGAAGAAAGTGCTGTATATATCGTCTTTACTCACTGAGGAAGCCGAATGCAACACAAAATGTTAGATTGTGGACAGCATCAAAAATACTTTATGAGTATGGTTCATCAATGGGGAAAATGTTTAGGATAAGATTTATTATTCTCATATTGGTAAAATGATCCTTTATCTTGTATTCAAATATATGAAAATTTCTTCTTGTAATGGATTTTGAGTGTCCATATATACTCATATCAATAAATTTTGTTCATAAAAAGATATACTATCAAACATACAATAAAAGGCTTAATTTCAGTTTTGATCCCTCTATTTTAGTTAAATTGCAAAAGTAGTTCTTCCATTTTGTTTATCTTCAGTTTTGGTCCCTAAATAAAATTTTGGTCTAAAATTTGATGATTTTTTTTTAAAAGTCGTACTACACCATTTATGATCATAGATTTTATATACAATTGTTGCAAATGAGATCTTGAGGTATAGTGTGACTTAAATAATTACAAAAAAAAATAAAATTTCATCAAGTTTTGAACTAAAATTCTGTTTTGAGTACCAAAACTGGGGAGAAACAAAATAAGGAGACTACTTTCTTGATTCAACTAAAATAAGAGGACCAAAATTATAATTAAGCATACAATAAACATTGTTAAAAAAAAAAAAGATAAGCGATTGATATGACAAAACTCTTCTCGTGATAAGTGTATCTTAACGATAACATATAAATTTTATACCGAGTCAAAGATTAACTAAAACGATCTATACATATGCGTTAAGATTATATTTAATTTATGGTATAACTTTAAATTTCTAATATACCTTTTTGTTAAGATTATATTTAATTTATGGTATAACTTTAAATTTCTAATATACCTTTTTATAATTCTTACACTGTATTATGTATTATATGTATACGAAAAATGTTATTTAAATATAAATTTAATGCAAAATTCAAACATTGAATGTATATTTTTTTATTTATTTATATAGTGAATAATACATACTTTTTTTTAAAAAAATATTATTTTTTTTAATAATGAGAAATATTTTATTAATGTATATAAATATTTGTCTTATTGACTATTTAATTAGTCATATGAATTTTAATTGTTAATAAAATATTATAATTATGTACTTAATATATATTTTATTAATCACTAATTAAAATCAATATATTAATTACTTTATATTATTTATTTTAGTGATTAAAGAATTGTTTTAAAATATTAATATTTTGATGATTTTTGCATTTTAGTAATTGATGAACTACTCTAAATGGTTTTGTTAGATGAGTAGTTAAAAACATATATTTTAATAATTAATAAAATATTTTAATCATAAATTTATATTTGTGTAACAAAAATATCTTTATAAATTTTATAATTTTTTTAAGTGAACAGTACCTAAGGAGTCTATGTTACTTGATATGTACAAAAAAACACAGGTGGTAATTAAGTACACCCACCCACATCAAAGTGTACTTTTCAAAAACGAAATAGACAGTCTATAAAGTACTTCTACTGAGTAAAAATAATTACATTTGGATCTCTTCTAGTTGAGTCCAAAAAAAAATATAGTCTAAAAAAAAGTAATATTAAATTTAAAATAATAATGTAAAAAATTATTATATAAATAGAGTAGGATATATTTTGATGTAATGTTTTTAATGTAATTAACTTAACAAAATTTAATTTCATTAAAACTAGTTTTTGACTAAAATCATATTTAATTAAATGTATTAACTATATCTAACAGGGTGTCTAAGTTTAAGAAATCAAATTTGATTCTTAAGGGAGTTTGCTAACACAGCTTGGAGTATGTATTGGTGGTTCGTTAAATCTGCTACGATCGAAGTATACTGCCCTAATTGCCAATGAACTAAAAAAAATGATCTTATCTCTTTGGACTGAATTGTATGATGATTTATATGTTTATTGGTATTCTTTAGTTTGACTTGGTGTGAAGTAAAATAAGGTAGACTTGTTTCATATGGGAGCTTAATTAAGCTAGCTAGGTACCCCGACAAATACAACGTTTCACAAAGTTAATCATATCTAGGTTGGTGACATTTATGTTGTTTTTTAAAAATTGTGAATAATTCACCTATTATCTAATAAAAAATTGGTAAGCTCTAAGTTATTTTTGAAAAATTATGGATTATTTATCATCCCAACAAAATTAGCCATAAAACAAGTGTTTAAGTGGTACTTAGAAGTTCACCTATATTTCACTTACAAATTTATTTACGTAGCACATTTTTATTAGATGTTACGTAAGTTATCCACAATTTTGTAAAAATAATCTAGAAAAAAAATGTATGAGTGATACCCATAAATTTACTTATGTTATGTGTTATATTTTCATTAGATGGTACGTAAATTAGATAAAAATTTTCAAAATTAATCTTGAAAAAACCTGTTTATTTACAAACAAGTTATAAAGTCTTGTACTTTAAGAAGTACTTACTTTAATTTCAAAGAAAGTGGATAAATATATTTAGTTAAATTTTACATAATTACATTAAACTAGCTTGGTCCACATGGATTATTGTATTCCTTAAAACCATCAAAGTTGAAAGCAATATTCTGAAATAGAAAATAGTTTAAATAGAAATAAAAGGAAAGAAAAAAAAACGTAAAGTACAAAATTAAAGTCATAAGTAGAGTATTGTGCTCACATTAGTGGAAAAATAAAATTTGAATTTCATAAAAGAACACGTATGGTGCGATGGTTGACAAAAAGCTAATAAAGACAAAAGAACATGTAGTACGCTACAAGATATAGCACTAGAACTACAAATCTAGAATGCTTCAACAATTAACAACACGTACATAACATTCCACACTTTAAAGTAAATGAAATTAAACTAGTATTAATATTTCAAAAGAAACCATGCAAAAGCATGTTGATCTTATTAAGGGAAAGGAAGAACACCACTTCCACCACCAACCCCAGTTCCGGCGCCACCACCAAGGCCTCCTAATCCACCAGTACCACCACCAAGTCCTCCTAATCCACCACCACCACCGAGTCCACCACCGATTCCACCGGCAATTCCACCACCAAGTCCACCGCCGAGTGCTCCTCCATCAACGCCACCACCTATTCCAGCTCCAACACCTCCAAAAGGTAGTCCATTGTTACCTAATCCTGAAAAACCACCAACACCACCATATGACACAACGTTCTTCTCATCCTTCAAACCAACATCACTTGGCACATTTCTCGCATTTGTAGCAACAACAAGAGCAAGAACCAACAAAAAGACACAAAACCTACCCATATTTTTCCAACTTACTAGGAGCTACTATATCTAATATAATAACTGCACTCACTCCTTGTGTGGCAAATTGTGTTTGGAGAGAGTGTGCTTTTATAGGGAAAATACTAAGATCTGATTGGTGAGAAGGTAGTTGAGCATGGTAAATGAAATTTAATGTCATCGTACGTATCAGACACGTTATAATTTATTATTATTACCAAAGATACTATACACTAATTAATTTTTGCAAACTGGCATAGAATATATATACATATTTTGTTTGGAACATGTTAAATAGTACGCAAATGAAACCGGTTAATTTATGGGACCCACCTGCGTAGAATTTGCAATATTAGCTCTATTCACCACATTTGAATCCAAAAATATAGTACCAACTATTACTTCTAATAAGCAAAATTACTTTAGGCTTTAGATTTGAGGTCAAAATAGCTAATTAAAATCAGCTATGCCCGGTCCATTTTAATGATTTGTGAGTAACTTAGTTGAGATTTTTAACATACTTCTTACCATTAGATATGACAATTAGACTCAGATTCAGTGAGTACCTAAAAAAAAATCACAATGGATAGGATAAAAATCAGCATAATGGGTATGGGTACGGGGATGGGTAATTAATTACCCGCAAAATTAAGCGGGTATGAGTACGGGTACTATAGTATCCACCCCGCTCCGCACCCGCATTTATATAAATATATTATTTATTTATTTATTTATTATATTAATATTTCATTTAATTAATTGTTTTATTTTATATTTTAATATCTATTAATATCATTGGACCATTACAATATTTATAATCAAATCAAAAGATAAACGTTTGCAAACTTTTATGATGAATAGTTAAATAATTGTGACTTTATAACTAAGAATTATATCTTATTAATTGTGTCTTTATAATTATACTTGCAACTTATAAATTGTTTTTACTGATCTCAAATAATATTGTCGCAAGACTTGCAATTTCATAAAATATTATCATGGATATTTGAATGTGTATTGTAACGAGTATTCACTTGAAATGTTTTGAGTTAGAAAATATTTTGATTTATAATATTTTATGATTTAATTTATGATATTTGGATAATTTTTAAATAGATAAATACCACATATAGTCCCTTAACTTAATTTCAGTTAACGTTTTAGTCTTTTATCTTCTTCTTTTTCCCCCGATTTGGTCCTTTATTTTAATTTTAAGTGACAATTTGATCTTTTATGTTTTAAAATGTCAACAATTTTATCCTTATTTTTTTGCAAAATTTCAAAAAATTCATCAAAAATTTCAAACAAAACACATAAAATTAATTATCATCCTCAATATAATGCAATTTCATCAAATTTATAACTTAAATATTTAAATAAACTCATATTTTTATCTCTAACAACATCAAACAAAGAATGGCAAATATGAGTTTATTTGAAGATTTGAGTTACAAATTTGATAAAGTTTATTTTATATTAAAGAATATAACTAAATTTATGAGTTTTGTTTGAAAATTTTGATGAATTTTTGTAAAAAAAAAGGATAACATTGTTAACATTTTAAAACATAAAAGATTAAATTGTCACTTAAAACTAAAATAAAGGACTAAATCGGGAGAAAAAAAAGATAAAGGACTAAAACGTTAAATGAAGTTAAGGGACTATATGTGATGTTTACCCTTTTTAAATTTAATTATAAAATAATATTTATTTATCGATTTATTTTAGTTAAAGTGTGGGTAATGAGTACGGGTATTAAAGTTGATACTCAAGAGGGTACGGACACGGATATGGATATTTTTTTAAACTACGAGTATAGATACAGGTACTATAGTACCCTACCCAAACCCTACCTATTGTCATCCCTATAAAAGACTATATTAGTGGTGAAACATTTATATCTTTAGAAGAAGAAAAAAGTGTGTTGGGCCTTACACCGCTAACTATACAACATGTCTCCAAGCAATTGTGTAGGACGGTAGGCCATGTCATTTTGTGTGATAGAAGTATAGAAGATAAGTAATATTGTTAGACATAGTGGAATAGAAAAAGTGTTTATGGTTGTGTTTTGATTGTCCAAAATAAATGGCAACACTAATATTAGTTACAATCTAACCTTCCATGGATGTTGAATTTAGTGGGTATAGAGTAGTATAAGAATACAACTTAACCAATTTGTCATGGATTGAAAAAAAAAAAATTCATTTTAACTTTCAATAATTTAAAAAATAAAATTAAAATTGTTGTATTTGTTCTATGTAATAAAAAACGGACTCTTAATTTGATGTCTCTCAAATGATAATCTCAATTTACGCTAAGCATGCAAAATAAATGTCTTTAAATGAAATTTGATTATTCTAAACTGAGAAATTAGTGATTTAAAAGATCAATAATTTCTAACATAGTCATTCATGATTTATCATTCATATGCACAAAATAACAATCATTCATTTTATAATCAATAATTGACAATACTCATTTATTTTCTAAAGTGAATTCTTCACTTTAAAATAGCCAAATTGACAATACTCATTTATTTTCTAAAGTGAATTCTTCACTTTAAAATAGCCAAATTTATAAGTATGTATCACATAATTTACAAAGATCGTAAATCTAGTTTAAGATATAATTTTCATCTAATTTTTTCCGACGGATTTTAATTGAGATTAAATGCATTTATCAATTCATAACATGTCAAGAGTGAAACCACATTCTTAATTTATGAGAATTTTTAACAAGTTTTTCACATGATTCTATTCGTTGGAAATTTTACCTTTCCATATCATTTGCTTAGAATATTTCTTGAACAAGTTTAGTAATGAAATCCGTTGTTTCGATGGAGAGAAGAACCGTGATCTTAATTTATTTTACATGTTCCACTATATATTTCCCCAAGTGTAGAGAAGTTTCGTAACATTTACATATGAAATTTTAGTAGTTAGTCTAAGAGGAATGTTGTTATGCAGGCACTGTAACAAACATTCAAGTCTTAGGACGGTAATGGAGACTAGAAAGACATCCACAAGGGCAAACCTCTAAGCCCAAATCAGATATACGAAGCACCGGAGCAAAAATAGGCATGCAAAAACTTGAACATTTTACCCCTTAGAAACAACAACCATTTTAATACCTATCTATACCTTATAACAACCTTTTACGAACACAATTTAGACGTTGCCAAAAATACTACTATATAGTTCAAAAGTACGCTCAAAATAAACTAAATATGAAACAGCGTTTTTAACCTTTCCCAGATAGAATTGGTTGTTATACTATTAAAACTAAATTTTACCATGTAAAAATAGTAATTTTCCCAAAGAGTAGTCAAAGCAAGCTTTTTAATACACTAGATTTTTTGTCAAAAATAAAAAACCACCGCTAAATTTCAGTAACATGTAACGTTATGATTGCATGCAATTTGTGAGAACTAATCGGTTCAGTAGAAAACGATTGGAAAGAAGCCTACAAACCGATGTCCATTAGAATGGCTGCGGATATTTCCTCAAGACAGAAAAAGAGAACAAACGGGTAAAATGTAAGGAGTAATTTCATGTTATCTCAACAAAACAAAACAAAATAACTAACGGGCAAAATGTTTATATATAAAATATATAAATTACCCTACGTCAAATGACATACGAAAAACAAGGAACATAATAATTCATAGTACATCATCACGACAAATTCCGCAATCCAGCAAAAAACCAAACTGTTTAATCAACCAACAAATGCATCAAATAAAAATAACCTGAAAATTTTAAAGATAAGAAGCAAATACACTTAGTCCACTTCCTCAATCTTGGGGCCAGCACCGCTTCCACTAGAAGGAGCATACTCTTCATCAGCTGCTGCACCACCCATGTCAGGACCTGCACCCCCTTGGTACATCTTGGCAATGATAGGGTTGCAGACACTTTCCAGTTCCTTCATCTTGTCCTCAAACTCATCTGCCTCTGCAAGTTGGTTGCTGTCTAGCCATTGGATAGCCTGCTCAATGGAGTCCTCAATCTTTTTCTTGTCAGCTGCATCAAGTTTACCTGCAATCTTGTCATCCTTTATGGTATTCCTCATGTTGTATGCATAGTTTTCCAATGCATTCTTGGCCTCAACCTTCTTCTTATGCTCTTCATCTTCAGATTTGTACTTCTCGGCCTCTTGAACCATCTTTTCAATATCTTCCTTTGACAATCTACCCTTGTCATTGGTGATGGTGATCTTATTCTTCTGCCCAGTAGTTTTGTCTTCCGCAGAGACATTCAAAATACCATTGGCATCAATGTCAAAGCAGACGGTGATCTGGGGAACACCTCTGGGAGCTGGAGGAATGCCAGAAAGTTCAAACTTGCCCAACAAATTGTTATCTCTAGTCCTTGTCCTCTCTCCTTCAAAGACCTGGATCAAGACACCGGGCTGGTTGTCAGAATAGGTTGAGAAAACTTGTTCTTTCTTTGTTGGAATTGTGGTATTCCTTTGGATAAGGACAGTCATCACACCACCAGCAGTCTCCAATCCAAGAGACAGAGGGGTGACATCGAGAAGGAGAAGATCCTGAACCTTCTCATTGCCCTCACCGCTCAAGATTGCAGCCTGAACAGCAGCACCGTAAGCAACAGCCTCATCAGGATTAATGCTCTTGCATAGCTCTTTTCCGTTAAAGAAATCCTGGAGAAGTTGTTGAACCTTTGGAATTCTAGTTGAACCACCTACAAGGACAACATCATGGACACTTTTTTTGTCCATCTTAGCATCTCTCAAACATTTCTCAACTGGCTCCATACATTTCCTAAAGAGATCCATGTTGAGCTCCTCAAACCTGGCACGTGTAATAGGGGAATAGAAATCAATTCCCTCGTAGAGAGAGTCAATTTCAATGGTGGTCTGGGCAGTTGATGAAAGAGTTCTCTTCGCCCTCTCACAAGCAGTCCTCAGCCTCCTGAGTGCTCTGGGGTTGCCACTAATGTCTTTCTTGTTCTTTCTCTTAAACTCTTGAACAAAGTGGTTAACCATCCTATTATCAAAATCCTCACCTCCAAGATGGGTGTCTCCGGCAGTGGCTTTCACCTCAAAGATACCCTCTTCAATAGTAAGCAAAGAGACATCAAAAGTACCACCACCAAGGTCAAAAATCAAGACATTCTTCTCACCAACACTGGTTGCCTTCTTATCAAGACCGTAAGCAATGGCAGCAGCAGTGGGCTCATTAATGATTCGCATCACGTTAAGACCGGCAATAACACCAGCATCCTTGGTAGCTTGACGCTGAGAATCATTAAAGTAAGCAGGGACAGTAACAACAGCATTCTTAATAGCAGTGCCAAGGTAGGCCTCAGCAATCTCACGCATCTTCATAAGTACCATGGAAGAGATCTCTTCAGCAGCAAATTGCTTATCTTCACCCTTGTAGTTTACACCTATCATGGGCTTCTCAGCAGGGCCGGAAATGATCTTAAATGGCCATAATTTCATATCACTCTGAACAGAAGCATCACTGATTCTACGACCAATCAACCGCTTAGCATCTGTAAAACAGAAAATCATCTTAACATCTCAGGCTCTGCATTGCATGTTCCACATCACAAATCCAATTTAATATGAATCGTAATTTCTAAAGCACAAAACATACATACAAGCTTATAATTAACGGAGAAGAGGAGAATGAAACAGAATGGAATGGAAAAGAATTGAGATTCCATTCCATTGTTTAGAAAGGAACAGAATGGAGAGTTATAAAGTCCAGTTTTGTTCCATTTGTACCTTAAAAAAAATTAGGTTTTATCTTTTATTCCATTTCCACAGTTCCGCCTTTAATGAAAATAAAAACAAGTCTTAACCCCTGTGCATACAGGCTCACAGTGATAAACAAACCACTTCAATTGCTACAATTCAAAACAAGCACCAGGATAAAAAAAAAATATAGCAAACAAAGTCCACACATGGCTAAACTGACGTACTTAATCTGTGAAACAGCAGCAAAATAAAAAGATACACGTTGCGAAGAAGAGGGTGCACACACAAGACATGACAAAGAAAAGAAGAAGCAATGGTTTACTCATTCCATTGGATACGCCCCAAATTGGGGGAAGAAAAATGGGAGGAGAGTGTGGTATGGGATGGGATAGAATGGATTCCATCATGTTCCATACCATTCCATTCATTTTAGGCAAATCCAAGCAATGGAATTTATCTAAATACCACCCCATTCCATTACATTCGATCAATCCACACATTGCCTAAAACAAAATATATAAAACATACACATAACCTGATCAACGAAGCAACGTATAATTTAATGGAATCACAACGATTTAGATATATGCGTCATGAATGGTTCAATTAAAACTTCTAGGTACGTGAATATGAAACATGATGTACATGGCAAATCCCAAATAACATTACACTGAAATTTAAATAATTTAATTAAAAAATAATCAGAAAAACGAGTTAATAAACAAAAACTAATGGCTAGATCGAGTATGTAATATTCAACTATTCTAAGTGTAAAGGCGTAGAATAACTAACCGAAAACGGTGTTGATAGGGTTCATGGCGACTTGATTCTTTGCGGCGTCACCGATGAGACGCTCGGAGTCAGTAAAACCGACATAAGACGGCGTGGTTCTGTTACCTTGATCGTTGGCAATAATTTCAACGCGATCATGTTGCCAAACACCGACGCAAGAATAAGTGGTTCCGAGATCGATTCCGATAGCTGGTCCCTCTCCTTTTCCGGCCATTTTAGATTTCACAAAAAAGGTTTAAGAGGAAATGATGCAAAATCACAGCACCAACGCTGTGATTCAATGTGAAAGAGGAGAAACATAAGGTGTGTGAGTTAGCTTATATAGTTAGGGTTTCAAATTCGTCTAGAATATTCCTTTAGTGTTCAACGTGGAGTTCTTAGATCTGATTGGTTAGCACAACTTACGCGTTTGTAGATCTGATTTTCCCGCATCTTGGGCCTGTAGTGGGCCTCACTATCTAATAACCAATAAGTTTCTGATTAATATTTACTATTTTTTTTACTAAAAAATAGATATTAATTAATTTAAATAGATGAAAATTGCATCGATATGAGACTACAATTTAAAATTATTAAAACTAACAAAGATAAATCCGCAAACAATTCGAATATTTAAATTAATAATATGAAAAAATAACTATAATTATAATAAAACTGAACTGACAAAAATATGTATATATTTAGAATTGTATCATTGACGATATTAAAATTATTTGAATTTAAATATATATATGATTAAAGTTAATTTATTAATCTAAATTAAATGAATAATACGTCTAAAAAAAATTAAATGTCACACCAATATAAAAAAACTTAAATATTAGTGAACAAATTATTTAATTAAAAGAAGAATAAAAAAAATAAGTTTGAATGAAAGTGATTTTAGGTTAAAAATGTATACTAAAATACCCTTCTCCAATATATAGATGAAGAAGAACTAATAATAAAATTAAAAATTCTTTGGGGCTCAATGCTCGCAGAGGTTATCTGATATTTATAATTGAGAGTTTATTTATTTACTAAAAATATAAAAATTAAGATTTATTATATCTCATATTTTTAGATAAGATAACTAATATATTAATAAAATTATTAATTTAAAATTTTACATTATAAACACTTATTCATAGAATATTTTTCCTTTTAATATTTTAAATATTTTCAATAGAAACATATTGGTATTTCTGAATATATATTATATGAATTTTTGTAGACGCTAAATGCATTATTTTTCTTTTAATGTGGTTTTATCCTAATAAACTTTCTTAATAATGTATTAAGCCACAAAGTCATTTGTGTTCTTTATGATTGTTTTCTTGGATTATGATATAATCCTACGATAATTTTGTATCATGTAATTTCTTTACAATATTTTACTTTTAAAAAATCAAATTTTTATTGAACCTAGCTAGATCTATTGTATTTTAATAAAATATTTTAGATTCATTTTTTCCACAACAAATATTTAGATACAATGAAAATTTAAAAAATTTAAAAATAAATAAATAAAATGATAATTCTAAAAATTTAATATGTCATATATATACTACATTCGTCTCTAAAGATATAATTTTTTTAAAAGTTGACCGTATTATAAAATCTCTTTCAAATTTTGAATTTGTATCAATTATTTTTTTACTAATATGTCATCAACTATTGTTCATCTTTTCTGCATTATATAAAAAAAAATTCAATAAAAAACAATAACCAATTTTCCTTGATCAAATGTAATCATTTAAAACCAATGTAATTGTTAAGCGGTAACAACTACAAAATGAAATTATTTAACAACACCTACAAAATATATACTATTTAATTTTCTCAATAATAATAAAATTATTCTCTCCTCGTTATAGTTTTAATTTGTGTGTGTGTTTAAATAACTTAAATTTATGGTTGTTAACATGCAAGTGTTAGCTAGTAAAACCAAAAATAAAAAATGTCAATAAATGTAATATTACGATTTTTTTAATTACGTGATATTCTCAAAGGGTACCTATATTTAGAATATAGTAATATTAAAAAAAAATGCATCTTTAGCAAAAGAAAACGGTAGTGTATTTGTCAAAAATATATTTTCCTTAAAAATCCCAAGAACATTGCAATACATCAAAATTATATTCAATTATATTCCATAACAAATGTAAATGTTTTTTTTTCTTCTTTAAAATGAATCACATCTTTTAGTTTTCAGATTTTAAAATTTGAGAATTTAGTCCTCTTATTTTACAGTTCTAAAGATTATTTTCCATCATCGTATATGAATTTTATTTATATGACCTCTTAATTAATGATGAAGAATTATATTTTATAATCTATCAATGTTGATTTAAATTCATAAAATATAATTTCAAATCATCAATTAAGATGACATGCCAGCAAAAATAAAGTCCAAATGTGGGTTGTGAAAAAACAATTGTGAAATAAATATGTTAATTGTTTTAAATATTGAAATATGGAGATTAAAATTGTAACATTGTTTCAAAATAGAACTTTCAATGTTACTAATTTTATATCACCCATAAACTAGAAAACAAAAATTTGTTGTCAATCAATAAGAAATGAAAGCTACAATAAAAGTAAAAGCATGCATTAACTGAGTTAAGGGGAACCGAAAAAAAAAAACCAATAATATTTATATTGGTTATTTTACTTTCGTTCTTGTAGATTGAGTACATTCAATCTACAATCAACAATGAAAGTTTATTTCTTTATTATCAATGTTATAACATACGTTCATCAATTAATTATTCCATAAATACATTGAACGAGACATCTTGAAACATCCTTCAATATACAATATTAACCATTTCCTTCACGATGAAGATATCACTTTGAATCTTACAATATAACACTAAGAGTAAATCTTACTTTATACCCTCACAAAAATTCATCTTTGATCCTACAACGTGACATCATTTGATATCCCCTCAATCACCTACGTCTAGTACACCATGAAGAAAAACTTGTTAAGATAAACTCTCAATTTAAATTTTTATGAAAATAAACAAAGGTTAATTAAAAACATTAATTATGATTCTAAATGTTATGTTGATTTAACTCGTGCTTTTGAGTGTATTAAATTAAAGATGTGATTTAAAAAAACAAATAAATCAACATAAAAAGGTAGACAACAACGAATAACATTATTGACAAAATATGGGAAACAAGAATGTTATTCAGAATCAAGAATGATCAAGTTAGCTACAAGAACAATCAATCTCAATTGATTAGAAAAAGATATTACTTATGAAATTAACACTAATATTATTTGTAATGTCCAAGGAACAAATAGGATCCATTTCAATCAAAGAAACGATTCAATCGCAAAAAAAAAAGATCATGAATTAGACAAGATCAAACAAGATCGAGTTTTCTCCAGACTGATTGCCAAGAACGTTGAACAATCTTGAGATATGTAAGACATTACAACACCTTCAAGAACGATAAGGCAAACGTCTAGAATGAACAAGATTAAAATCTCCAAATCAATTATCAATCTCCATAATGATCAAACACTCTCCAGAATGTTTAGCAATCGTTCTGCAACAAATTACCATTATTCTTTAATCTGTTTTGCAAGAATCAAAACAACATATTAAATTGGTGACATCAATAGAATTATCTCAAGAATATAGAATCATTAAAACTCAAAATAAGACTGTCAAGAATGAAGAAAACCAGTCCTGTCAACAAAACTCAGAATATTCAAAAGTTGAAACATTTTTTTATCATATAATTTGGCTTTCACCTCAAAGACTAACAAGAACACTACCGACATCTCTTTTTGACCATTATTAAATGTCATAAAAGCCTATAAAAGAAAGACCAATGTTTAAGGAAAACGCGGAAGTTCAAGTGCTAACAAGTCTCATTAAATCACTCACACTTACATACTTGAAAATCTCACTTTCTCAAGAAGAATCAGTTCTAATTATATTTCAATCTTTTTATTATATTTGTACTGATCTTGTATAAAGAATTTAATCTCAAACAGGATTTGAGACATATCAGATTCTATCAAAAACAATCTTATCATTATCGTGTAAAAACTCAAACTACAAGAATTGAGTATAATTTGAGTAGATTATAAGAAATCATTTTAAGGTTAAAAGGTATAGTGTAAACTCCTAAACATGGATTGATGGAAGATTGTTTTGAAAGCCTTTCTGGTTGAAAGGACTTGTTGCAAACCAAGATTGTTCTTCGTTTTGAACATTTAATGAAAATCTCACAATTATGAGGAATATATGTAGTCTAAATTGGGTGAACTATGATATATCACTGTGTGATATTTCTTCCATTATCTCTATTTAAGTTAAGTCTAATTGATTATCAAGTTAGATATATAAACTAAATTGTTAATTTTAACTAACTAAAAACGTTATCCGTTTTCTGTTTTCACAGCCAAGAGCGATCTTGATTTAAAATCTTAATTTTTTTTTCTAAGAAAATTTAAATAAGAACATTTACGGTTCAAACCCCTTTTCTTGTAAATCGATATTGTTACTTCAAATCCCTCTTTGATCCTATAACGTTACAACATTTGATATTTCCTCACTCACCTAGATATAGATTAATTCCCCACCACGACACAATCTCTATATTGATGTTTCTCACTCTAAAATTCACTCATAAACAACACTTGAATAAAAAAAGTGTTCAATCTAGATTATGATATTGACTTGTGTTAGTCTGTTCGCATCATGTGTAAGTCAATTCACAAGGTATGGAACATCACAAATAAGTTCAAGACTTCTGTAGATTAGTTTACAAACATATGATTTGATTTATAAAGTTAAAAATCACATAGAAAATGTTTTTAATGCATGATAAAATATGATTGCCATGTACTCTTTATAATTCAAATACATTTGTAAATATTTAAAAAATAAAGAATCAACAAAGACATACATAAATCCAATAGCGGAACATGAACTAAAACATCAGGCTTACTAAATTTTTAAAATTTTAATGAATAAATAAAAAGTATAATATTGCATTATATATATGGTTAGATTAATTCATATAACAAAAAAAATTGCACATATAACACGTCAGATTCACATATTACACTCAAATATATATTTCAACAATAATAATCTAACAACCACAATTCTACTCATCGAAACAATACCCATAAAATATACGGATTATATAATTTAAAATTACAACAACATATATCACAACAATATTTATATTAATTAGTAATCTATTAATATATATCAAATATAGTCGAAATTCATCATAATCAATTATCACATATCAAATCGATATAATTTTATTTTTACAACTTTATCGTGATTACTAATTTTTCGTTTTTAATTTTGTTTTGGGATAGCCGTGGCACTCTATGTCTGCTCCACCCATGCACACATCATCTAATTTTCACTTCTATCAAAATATCTTAAGAAAATTTGCAATTACATAACTAAGATTTTATAGTTAGCTCGTCAAATAATGAATTGCAATTTGATCTAATAGTGTGTCTTATTATTACCAACAAATGAACTCTTAATTGCAGTATAAAGTTAAATATATTTAGTAAAAAATAAAGCTAAACAAATGTAGCAATAATTTAAAGCATTAAATACAAGCAATAGTGTAATAATAACTAATAAAAATACCCTATAGTAATAACCGGAAAAAAAAATTATTTGATACTAAAATTTGGAAACAAAAAGATTCAGTAATTAAAAACATTTAATATTATAATATTATATTGACTATACACAAGGTAATAAATGTTTTCTTCACAAAATTATCTTAATTAAAAACATTTAATATTACATTGATATTTGTGATTCTTATTATATTAACAAGAAATAGATAATGTATTCCATTAGCATGATCAATATATATTCCCTTGAAATTTATGTAGCTCAAATAATAAAAATATATATTATATATTTTGCTATAGTTAATCATAGCATATTAATTTTATAAATATTGTCAATATAACAAATCTTATTACTATGACATTTATTGTGAATTTTCATTGCTTAATGAATTCAATTATTTGACAATTATATTTAAAAATAGTTTGACATTCTTAAAATAGCATGATTGAGACTTGCAATATATAATGTCGTTGAAATGAATATCAGTCTATATTCTCTTAAAATTTATGTATCTCAAAGAATAAAAATAATGAAGGCAATAAGATAATACTTAGTATAATTTTAAGGCCAAAGCAATAGGATAATACTTAGTATAAATTTATCCCAAGAGTATAATTTAGACTTAAAAAATCTGGCGATATAATAACCATAAATTTATCTTCCGTCGAATAAAATACGATAAACAATAAATTAACACTTAATATAATATTGTACGAACATAAAGAAACACGATACCAAAAAAATCACAATCCAGCAAAAGCCAAGCAGTTGAATCCTGCGATTAATAGATCAAAACATAAATTAAGAAACATGGAAAATAAATTCATAGAAAGCAACTACATTTAGTCCACTTCCTCAATCTTGGGACCAGCACCGCTTCCACCGGAAGGAGCGTACTCTTCATCAGCTGCTGCACCACCCATGTCAGGACCTGCACCACCTTGGTACATCTTGGCAATGATAGGGTTGCAGACACTTTCCAGTTCCTTCATCTTGTCCTCAAACTCGTCTGCCTCTGCAAGTTGGTTGCTGTCTAGCCATTGGATAGCCTGCTCAATGGAGTCCTCAATCTTCTTCTTGTCAGCTGCATCAAGTTTAGCTGCAATCTTGTCATCCTTAATGGTATTCCTCATGTTGTATGCATAGTTTTCCAATGCATTCTTGGCCTCAACCTTCTTCTTATGCTCTTCATCTTCAGATTTGTACTTCTCGGCCTCTTGAACCATCTTTTCAATATCTTCCTTTGACAATCTACCCTTGTCATTGGTGATGGTGATCTTATTCTTCTGCCCAGTAGTTTTGTCTTCAGCAGAGACATTCAAAATACCATTGGCATCAATGTCAAAGCAGACGGTGATTTGGGGAACACCTCTGGGAGCTGGAGGAATGCCAGAAAGTTCAAACTTGCCCAACAAATTGTTATCTCTAGTCCTTGTCCTCTCTCCTTCAAAGACCTGGATCAAGACACCGGGCTGGTTGTCAGAATAGGTTGAGAAAACTTGTTCTTTCTTTGTTGGAATTGTGGTATTCCTTTGGATAAGGACAGTCATCACACCACCAGCAGTCTCCAATCCAAGAGACAGAGGGGTGACATCGAGAAGGAGAAGATCCTGAACCTTCTCATTGCCCTCACCGCTCAAGATTGCAGCCTGAACAGCAGCACCGTAAGCAACAGCCTCATCAGGATTAATGCTCTTGCATAGCTCTTTTCCGTTAAAGAAATCCTGGAGAAGTTGTTGAACCTTTGGAATTCTGGTTGAACCACCTACAAGGACAACATCATGGACACTTTTTTTGTCCATTTTAGCATCTCTCAAACATTTCTCAACTGGCTCCATACATTTCCTAAAGAGATCCATGTTGAGCTCCTCAAACCTGGCACGTGTAATAGGGGAATAGAAATCAATTCCCTCGTATAGAGAGTCAATTTCAATGGTGGTCTGGGCAGTTGATGAAAGAGTTCTCTTTGCCCTCTCACAAGCGGTCCTCAACCTCCTGAGTGCTCTGGGGTTGCCACTAATGTCTTTCTTGTTCTTTCTCTTAAACTCTTGAACAAAGTGGTTAACCATCCTATTATCAAAATCCTCACCTCCAAGATGGGTGTCTCCGGCAGTGGCTTTCACCTCAAAGATACCCTCTTCAATAGTAAGCAAAGAGACATCAAAAGTACCACCACCAAGGTCAAAAATCAAGACATTCTTCTCACCAACACTGGTTGCCTTCTTATCAAGACCGTAAGCAATGGCAGCAGCAGTGGGCTCATTAATGATTCGCATCACGTTAAGACCGGCAATAACACCAGCATCCTTGGTAGCTTGACGCTGAGAATCATTAAAGTAAGCAGGGACAGTAACAACAGCATTCTTAATAGCAGTGCCAAGGTAGGCCTCAGCAATCTCACGCATCTTCATAAGTACCATGGAAGAGATCTCTTCAGCAGCAAATTGCTTATCTTCACCCTTGTAGTTCACACCTATCATGGGCTTCTCAGCAGGGCCAGAAATGATCTTAAATGGCCACAATTTCATATCACTCTGAACAGAAGCATCACTGAATCTACGACCAATCAACCTCTTAGCATCTGTAAAACAGAAAATAATCTTAATTTCACAGACTTCCCATCTTATATTTCATATTATCAATACAATACAAATTAAGATGCTTCTGGCACATCATGCAGTACAAAACATATCATCAAGATTCAAGTGTAACGAGTAACAAAAATCAAAGTGTCATATCAACTCATGTTTCACATTACCAAACAGTTTCAAGATAAATCTGACATATCAGGCAGCATATAGCATACATTCGAACATATCTTAGTAAGATTACATATTATTAAATCAAATTAGTATAAATTAAGGTGTTCCTGACACATCATGCCGCATAAAACATACATCCAAACATGTCAACAAGATTCAAGACATTACATAATACAATTGAAGTAAAGCCTCTCAGAAACAATCATTGTAAACAGTGCAGTTATATAAACTCATGTCATATCACCTAATGCTTCACATATATAATTTAATTTGAGATAAATAAGACACATCACACAGCAATAAACATACATCCAAACATATTGAACACGGCAATTCAGAAAGACTTGTCCCGAACACGAAAGTTATAAACTCGTGTATTACAGCAACTCAAGTTTCACTTCATATACAGCATAAAACATACATCCAAACAATGAACAGTATAAGAAACTCAACGATTCAGAAAGCTGTGTCATGAACGGTAAAATTATATACTCTATGTACGCACAAGAGCATTATCACGTATATGTGACAAAATCTATAGTAACCGTTAAATATTGTCAATGCTACCGCTACTGTGTATTAATAAGGCTACAAAAAATAGGTTTCACAAAAAATGAATCAACAAGGCAACATACGCATACTAATTGATAGATCGAGAACAAAGAGCAAAACTAACCAAAAACGGTGTTGATAGGGTTCATGGCGACTTGATTCTTTGCGGCATCACCGATGAGACGCTCGGAGTCAGTAAAACCGACATAAGACGGTGTGGTTCTGTTACCTTGATCGTTAGCGATGATTTCAACGCGATCATGTTGCCAAACACCGACGCAAGAGTAAGTGGTTCCGAGATCGATTCCGATAGCTGGTCCCTCTCCTTTTCCGGCCATTTTAGATTTCACACGTAGCGAAAAAGGTTTAAGAGGAAATGATGCAAAATCACAGCACCAACACTGTGATTCAATGTAGAAGAAGACAAGTAGTAGGAGTTAGTTTAAATAGTTAGGGTTTGAACTTCTTCTAGAATGTTCCGTTACTCTACACAACGGGAGCCATTGGATTGGATTGGATTTGATTCTTTAGCATAAAGCCATAAACAACTTACGCGTTTGAGATGTGTTACTTTTCCTGCACCTTGGGCCTGTAGTCGGCCTGAATTTATTGTAGATAACCAATACCTTTTCAGATTCTTTATGTCTCAACTTTTGTTTCTTTCCACGCCTCCCCTCGTTGCCCCAATTTTATTTTTTTTATTTGAAATATTTTATTCATCTTTAATGTTTATTATTTTTAATTCATTTTTTATGTCCCCTTCCACACGTATTATATATTCGGATCACGCTGTATTTATTTTTAAATTTTTAATTTTTAATTTTTAAATTTTATATTTCAATTTCAATACACATCGTAGTAATTGATTCAAATTCAAATGTATCACACAAAACTTATTTATATTTGTTTGTTTTATTTTTAAATCAAAAGTAATTTTGTTTTACTATTTATCAGCTGTCAATATATTTATAATTCCCTGTTAAAATAATTATTATTTTATCTCACAATAATAGACCTATTTGAACATTTCATAAACATTAAAAAAAAAGTAGATATATATAAATAACAAAGAGAATAATAACTTACTAAAATATCATTATTTACTATTAAGTATTGGTTTATTGACCATGAATGCAATGAATATAGAGTATAATATATTGAATAAAGAGTATTGCATGTAATATTGATTATACAATACAATTACAAAATTAAAATTAACACTACCTTAAAAATTAAAAAGTCAATTATTTTAGGATAACTATTTTTTTTTGCAAATAGGTCATTTATTATAGAAGACATGAAATATATTTTTACAATCCATAATTTTTTGTCACAAGGACTTGTATATTATTCTTCTATATTATATTTAATGTCAAACGCATCTAATAAAATCCGCTCTGGATCTCTAATGATGTTTGGCCATTCATAAATCAAAGTACATAATCTTTGTTGATATATCATAACAACTAATAATATGACATTATTGCATAAAATGGTCAAACAAAAAAAAATCATATTCATATATTTATTATACTGAATTACATTTTTTATTTTTATTTTGTCAATCTCACAAAATTAACTTCTCCATTTAAAAATTGATTTTTTTTTTCATGCATTTATTTATATTAATTTTGCCCCAACATTTATTTTGACATTTAAATGATATATCACATTTTTTAAGAAACTAACACAAAAAATATTGAGGTGGCAAAAAACATGAGAGAAAAAAGTGTCAAAATTAATAAACCTATTATATAATTGAAAAATTACATTCACTTATTTGAGTTATCTTTAAATGACATATACATTCTTTATAGTTTTGAAAAAACACTAACATCTCTTATACTCACTAAAAGTTGCATCAAATATTTTTTGTCACACTTATTTTTATTTATACACTATTAAAATTTTCATTTTAATTTATAGAGGTATAACCATAGGTCTAATATTTGTAATTTAAAAAGTATAATTACTTTTCTAGTTACAGAAATCAAAATGCATATGCGGTAAATGACAACTAGAGAGGTAAGTATGACAGCAAAAATTATTATATACAATTTTCTTAATGCAACTAAAAAATGTGAATGTCAATTAAAAAGATGATGACTGAGTTAAATGTATTTTCCCTTGTATGATACGCTAACAAGTAAAACAAATTTAAGGCTATTGTTTTGAAAGTCAAAGTATTGGGCTTCATTTACATGTTGCTAGTTTGCTATGGGCCTTGTGAAGAAACAGCACATTCCCTTTTCTTTTCCTTGTTTGTGCACTTGTTTTTAGGTATTTTTTGTCAAAATAATGTATTTGTTCGTAAATTTTATTTTATAAATTATGATTTGCATGAACTTTATTTTATAACCCAATCTACTAATAATTATTCTTTTTTTGGTCTTTTACTAATAGTTATTCTAATCTATTAATTATCAACCTAATTTATTAATGATCTCACTAATTCACTATTTATCATTTTATTTATTATTTAATTCGTTAACCATCAAAATTATCGAGAATAATCACTTATACAAATTTTGAATTTTCAATCAGCTAATCGATTAACCTACGAGTTTTACTCAATGTAATCCATTAATTTCATAAAAAAATTATATTAATTTAAATGTTCAATACATCACTATTCATCGACAAACACGTGATAAATATTCATCAATTATCGCAAATTAAAGGATTTAAATCGTTAGCACTACATAAAAACATTCTAAAGCTACAAAGATAGTTATTAAATCGGTAGCGCTGCATAAAAACATTTCTCCTAGAGTAACTGTTAATATGAATAACAGAAACTCTGGTATAGCCATTTCTGTACATTCAATGTACTATACGGATAGAGGAATACATAGAGTAGAGTTGAAGATAGTAAAGTAAGAAATTGAAAGATTTCGTTGAAATTGTTCGTTTAGAAATTTCCGAAAAAACTAATCATGGGTATATATATATATATATATAATCTTCTACATTACATAATTTTTATTTGATTTAATAATAAAAGGGAATAATTATTCATGTTAACAAGTATAGGTAAAGAGATTTTACCAATTAAATCTAATATAAAAATAAAAAAAAAATACTAACTTGGGCTGAAGTTCAAAATATAAAATAGATAAAATTTGTGTTTCTTATCGTGCTAGTAGATTATATTAACAATCTCAATTTATTAAGATGATTTGAAATCTACATGTTTTTATTTTGTGTTAAAAATTATTGAGTTCAACTGTAATTAATTAATTTTTTTTTATTAATTTTGAATGAATTAAATATTATATTGATAAGAAAATGATTCATATATCAATTGTTTTAAAATTTTGAGATGTGATACAATATCAAAATTCTCTTATAATACTGAAACATTTGATCTGTAGTTGCTTCTGCAACTTGAAGCTCAACAATAATTTTGACCATAACTTTAACTTCAAATATCTATTAAATAAAAGATACATCTATTTATCTAAGATCTCGAAGAGGATCCTGATCCATGTATCTTCCAAACCCAAACTTATTGAATGACTAATGATCACTCAGAATAATATCTAAACAAGCACATTGTTACGAGTAAACCTACAATTTATGGTGCACAACATGTTAAGTGTTGGCACAGTTAGTGTCGCCTGATGAGGATTATCAAAATTGAAAAGGACTACTACTGCACCGTTTGTTTTTTCTTCTTTCAAATGCTAGTCCCTCCTAGAACCCACTCACCATTTCCTCATTTAATTTTGACGTACCATTTTTGTTTTTGTCACATATATTTTATTAATGTTAATGGTTATCTATACTTTTCTTATATTTCTCTCTGGTGGAGTTGTGTGAAAACCCAGTACCCAGGGTTAGAGGGAACTATATCCACCATTAATAATTTAGAGATGTATACATTGGTATTAACTCTAAGGATATATAAAGATATGAGGAATGCAAATTTCTGTGTCATCAGGTTGGACAATATTATTTTAGCCGATCCACGTGAATTTTGTTGTCTAAATCATGCATTAATATACTTTGCATTGCATTGAGTGTGTCACTAGTTTTCAAACAGTCTTCTCAATCATAGAAACTAAATTCCATTTGAATTTCTTTTTGTAATCTTTTCCAATTCCCTCCTTCTCTATCTTTTTCTAATTTCTCTAAAAAAAGTCCTTTTCTATAATTAGAGTAGTCAGATTTATCTATGCTATTAATTAGGATGATGTGAATTTATTTACAATTTTTTTATATTTTTATTTTAATAATTTTAAATTGTATTATTCTTTATAGATGTAATTTTTATCAATTTAAATGAATAAAATACTAATTTTTTAGGAAAAAATAACAACAAACAATTATAATAAATGAAAAATATTCTACAAAAATAATGTAATAATAATAATAATAACAATAATAATAATAATAATAATAATATACAAATAATTAAAGAGTAGGTATTGTACAAAAAATAAATAAAATAAATAGAGGGTAGGTCTTGAAAGTCAAGATAGGTTCTGAGTGATCAATTGCTATAGCCCTACATTATAATCTAATGATCAGCAAATTGTTGGGTTTGTGGCTCACATATTTGTTTCCAATTTGGATTCCACACCACACATAAGGAAGCTGTACATTTTATGCTGTAAGGGTAGTTGGACTAATTCCACATTGGCCAGCTAAGTTATCATTAACAACAAATGTATATTTTAGGTATGTGTTTCTCATACCAAAGTGATTTATCACTTATCTAAAAACATAATCACATCTGTAAGATAAAATCATTTTTCACATTCTCCTGTGTTACATTTAATTTTTACTTTGTTAGTGTAGGGACTTATAAGTTAGTTTTTGCAAATGACGATTTTGTTAAAAAAACGTACACAAATTTAAAACAAAAATTAAAGAAAAAAAAATAAAAAAATTTATTTAAGAAAATCGCATTTGCTATAAAAAAAATTTGGTATGTTATTTTAAAAAAGGAATATTTTGATTAAAAAAAATTCAAATAAGGGTTATTGGAAAAGAAAACCTCATTAGAAAAAATTCAAACATATTAAAATCATTTTTCTTTTGTAATAGAATCACTTTTAAAATCAATTTTATTTTATCCAAAAATAAAACAAACATCTACTTAATTTGTATTCAAGATTTGTATCTATATCATGTTCCAATTTAATTTCACCGTCTAAGTTATTAATCACCTCTAAATGCCCTCTCAAAGTGGTTTGAGACAACGACTTACATTGTTTTTGTAAAGGTGAATACATTTTCACATCAATTCCATCATTTATGACTTTTTGGTTCAATGGATTATAAATTTTGGAGATTTACACATTAATTATATCATATGTATGCTATTTTGACAAGTGCAGAAGGATTCCCATGCGACGATATTGAAATTGTATTAGAGTTAAACATTGTTAAAATTTTCGATCGTAAAGTGTATACATGTGTTTAAACATCCTCCTCATTTTTTAAGCCACTTTTTGTTTGCGTGTGGATAATATTTTGAACAGAAATTATTGCATGTCGATTAATGGTGGTTCCAATTTCCAAACAACTTGTTAATAGATTGAACATGAATATAATCTCCGACACAATTTTTTATTATTTTGGCATAAGTATTAGTACTTCCCACAACTAAAAACTTATTTTCTACTAAAGAACAAATTCTAATTCCTAAAGAATCTACCCTGCCTAAAAAGTTAACACAAAATACGGTACAATGTTTAATATTCTCTAGGTTTGACAACAAACGCGTAAACTTTTTTCTCTTAAAATGATATTATTAGTTTTCTAATATAACTTTAACTTTTTTTTTTCTCTTTAATTGTATAATTTAATAAATATTGTGTATTATTCTCGAGTTATCATTTTTGACTTCATATTTATATTTATGATAGTAAAAATATACAAATGATTAATTAAAGTGATGGAGTAAAATCACTCTCTATTTATTTCATTTATCTTGTTTTTTAATCCGTCCAATGCTTGATTCTGAAATAGTATATGAATATGTTAAATGTTGCTGTCTATTTCTCAACCTTGGTGGTAGATAGGCCTATCATCATTTATTACAAAAAATACATAAAACAAAAAAAAGAGACACACTTTTCACTACTTAAGCAACAAACTCCCAACTCAAATTCTTATACACCTTCATTCATTATGTCAATAACATCAACAATTGCTAAAACAAGGTCAGAGATATGGCGAACTCATCTTGGCTCTGCTCTAAGAACAACATTAGCATGCACCATAGTTGCTTGCACTTCCTTATATGGCCCTCAACCTCTAAAACGTTACATTAAATTCCCAGCATTTTCTTACGTGACAACAATTCTCATAGTGTCGGATGCAACACTTGGTGACACACTTAAAGGTTGTTGGCACGTTCTTTGTGCAACAATTCAAGTTATGATCCTTTCTCTAATAAGTCTTCAGGTTATAAAACCTGAAAACTTCGGCGGCAACAGCACGGCTGCGCTTGCGCTAGCCGCATGCGCATTTGTGGTTGCGTTGCCGGAATCGACAAACTTGATGACTAAAAGGATTGCATTTGGACAACTTGTGATTGTATATGTGAGCACAGTTATACATAGGGAAGAAGGAGTGGCTGTACATTCAATTCATGTTGCATGCTCAGCGGCACTTGGAGCTCTAGCTTCTGTTCTGGCCATGTTCTTACCTTATCCTCGCCTTGCATATTATGAGGTAACTTCAATTTTTTTTTTTAAATTAAAATAAATCTTAAAACCATGCTAGATAGATATTGAATTTAGAATATCAAAAATTGTTATGAACTATTTTTTATATCTTAAATAGAACATAAACACGAATAAAAGACACAACATTAACACAACTTAAATCTAAAAATCGTTTTTCATTCAAAATGTAGTAATGATGTTAGTCGTGTGAAATAATTGATGGTCAATTATAACAATTTAATAAAGTTAACAAAATTATTGTGGTTGGTCTTTCTAGAGTAATTTTATATCCATGTTGTCATGTGGACCAGTTTCCTCTCTTGTTAAGATCGATATTTAAACTTTTGTGACGCTTTCAAAATGTGGCAATAGTAACATATTTGGTAATATATACTTCCAAAACCCCAGGAATTCCAAATTGGGAGTCCAACTCAACACCTTTTGATATTTTTTAGAAGAGAACACATGAAAGTTGTCACTTGGTTCAATTTAACGTTTGTGAAATATAAAATTAACCTATTTAATCATTAAAATGAATGCCTTAATCATCTACAAGTTTAATTACATGCATAATCGTTAACACAATATATAATACAACAGCTGAATTGATACATTTTATTTTAAACAAATAATGTAATAACAATAGTTGATATTCTCACTTTAGAGAGTGTGGCCCATAATAAATAAAGCATTTCCACATGACAGTGCCAACTTGTCTCCAAGTGTTTGTTTATATGTGCATGAAGAGAAAGACATTTGGTTCATTCTGCCTATCATTTAGGATAATAATTTATAATAAGAAACAAATTAACTGATGAAAAACAAGCCAACTAACGTCAATTCACTTCCCTGATCTCATCGAAGCATCCTTTATATCATAGTATTCTAGTATTAATTCGATGCTAGTAAGAAAAATTTATTCTTTTGACTGGAAAGTAAGAAAAAAAATCTTCACATGTTACTATCAAAACCCAATTTTTATAGCAGGGTTATATAATTTTTGATATTTGTGCTATTAATCACCAAACTATTACATAAGTTCTTTTTGAGTAACTTTTTTAAAAACTTTATAAAATCATGTTATCATATTAGATTTAATTATCCTATGATGCATATGTAGATTTAATTACAATAAAAATTTAAAAAATCATAAATTATATCAATTATACCAACACAAAAATTCAAATACACAAATAATATTATATTAATATATAAAAAAAATTATTAATTTTACTCATAATAAAATAATTAAAAAAATATATATTCACGAGTAACGTACGAGTACCAATATCGAGAGTAAGTATCCAATACGAATACTTCATAATTTTAGAAATACATGCTTCATAGCATTTATCTCCCATCATTTTTACTTCTACACCTTCATTTCCCTTTCTAATTTTCTTATCTTTGGCATCATATTGACCATCATATCTCTTATAATCTCTCTTTTGCTTTTCTCTTAATTTTCATCTCTCTACCTTCATTTTTTATTCCAATGATGATGTACCAACAATCTTGTTTCCACGTGTATGTCTGCAACTATGTGTTCGTGGAAGATACAGACAAATTTGGGCGAGCTTACATCATTAAGAAAACTATTCGAATAGGGAAGAAACCCATGCTTGTTTAGATATCCTCTTCCCTATCTTCTGTCCTGGTTTTTCAATTGTTTTTGAGGAAATTTATAAATGTTTTGATAATTTGACGAAATTTAATGATTTCTTATCAAATAAATAATTAGAAGTTTTCAAATTTCTTAAAACAAAAAAACATCTAACATTATCTCGCAACAAAACTGCGAACCAATTTATGAAAGCAAGTTATCAGAAAAGAGCATAGCAATACCAAATTATGCTACTCTCTAACTGACACTTACGTCTGCATATAGTTAGCAATAGCATTCAGCATATATCACCAAAGGATAAAACAACAGAAAAAATGGATGAGAAGTGAACTGACTGTTATGTGATAATGGGAACAAAAGGAAATGATTCCGAAGGCATCTCTGTTTATTCCTCAACATGATGCTATGAACTAAAAAAATAACATATCATATAATAGAGCAAAACTCTAAAGCATTATTGATGTAAAAATGCAAGTTGTTGTAATTATTGATTTCATTAATCCAAGATGACAAAACACACTTTTCACATTGTCTGTCTTTATTTCAGGCAAGGAAGTTGTATCGATTATACGCTGAGAATACATCGGAGAGATTAAATTGCAATATAGAGGCCATCTCTGCCTCAGACAACTCAACTGTTGTTGGTTTTATAACTCAAGCCAAGTACCTCTCCACAACAGGAACTAAGCTTCACCAGAATATCAAAACTAAACTGGTAAGTTAACAAAGCCTAAATCATGGCATTCAACACCGAATTGACTTCAGTATTCAATTTCCTAGTAGTTGCAAATAAACTAAAATATTTGTTTTTTTAACCAAACAGGATGGCATGCATTGGGAACGACCTCAATCGATAATTTTCAACTCCCATTGCATTGACACAGAAGAGAGACTGCAAGACTTGGATATACCAATAAGAGGGATGGACATTGCTCTGTCAAGTTGCAAGTCGTTCCCTGTTGGTGTCATTGATGAGGAGCTCAGAGGTGTTCTGCTAAATTGCAGAGGACAGATCAGCCAAAAATTAGATCAGCAAGCTAAGTGCTCTGATCCTTTTGATTCCACCACAACTCAAGAAATGAAACAAAACATTTTCAACAAATACCTTTCAATAGCCTACAAAGATCTCCCAACCTCATTCTTTTTATACTGTGTGCAACTTCTCCTAGATGACTTGTCTATATCAAACACAATTGACAATGTATTGAAAAAATCTCAGAAAAATGGTCATTGCCAATGGAGCTACAACAAGATCAGAGAGCTTTTGATGAACTTGATTCCCAGCAACCAAAGCTTGACCTTTGCAGTCAAGTCCTCTCTGTCATTAGGCCTTGCTGTATTCTTTGGTTTGATATATGACAGGGAAAACGCACTTTGGTCAGGACTCACAATTGCAATAAGTTTTGTGATTGGACGACAACCAACGTTCTCAGTTGCAAATGCTCGAGGTCAAGGAACGGCTATGGGATCAATCTACGGGATCATTTGTGCCTTCATTTTCCGCAGTTTTGTGAATTTAAGGTTCTTAGCTCTTATACCATGGGTCATTTTCGCTTCTTTTCTTAGGCATAGTAGAATGTATGGTGAATCTGGGGGGATTTCAGCAGTCATAGCGGCCTTATTGATCCTTGGTAGGATGAACTATTATGTTCCCCCAAGTCAATTTGGTGTTGCTAGAATGGCCGAAGCCACAATAGGACTCACTTGCTTTGTCATCGTGGAGGTTCTTCTAAGTCCCTCAAGAGCAGCAACTCTAGCAAAATCAGAACTTTCACGAACCTTGAGAACGCTTCAAGATTGCATTAAGCAGATTGCAATGATAAATTCTAGCGAAAGAGACATGTTATCTTCAAGTTATCAAGCACTGAGAGAAGAGCGGAAGAAGCTTAAATATCATGTGTGTCAATTAGAAGAATTTACAGCAGAAGCTGAGATGGAGCCAAATTTCTGGTTCCTACCATTTCATACTACTTGCTATAGTAATATGCTGAAATCTCTATCAAAGACTGTTGATCTCTTGCTTTTTGTGGCATACTCAATGGAGCATGTCACCCAATTGGCACAGAAAGATGGAGTAATTTGGACGGACCTCCAAGATCGAGCGAACGAGAATGTGAACAATTTTAAGAACAAAGCTGATCCCATATTGAAAAGCCTGGAAGAGATAACAAGGATCAAGTCATTTAAGAAACTTGAAAATGAGTTGAAGAGCGTAAATGTTCCTCAGGATATCGAGTCACAAGAATCTCCCAATGGCGATGCATTTAGAAACTTGAGCAGAGATGAAGTGGTTGACAGCATTACAGACTCTTTCCTCCAACATCTAGAGGAAATTGCTAGCAAAACTCATACCAACAAAGATGAGGAGACGCGTAAAGTTCAGATGCTCTTACATTACAGCTGCTTCGGATTCTGCACTAGTAGCTTGATGAGAGAAATAGTGAAGATTGAGAGTGAAATAAAAGAATTACTTATATGGGAGAACTCAAACAAACTTCAAAGAGATTTACTCTAAGATCAACGCTCTGAGTTCATAGTAAATCTAGCACCATGACACAAAAATGACCACTATAAGAGACTTAGATTTAAGAGTTAACCAATAGCATGTAGATAGTATCTAATAATTATATAATGAAATCATTCAATTGACGAAAGTGAAAGCGATCCAGCTCTAACAACCAACGTTTGAAGCAACCATAAATGAAAATTCCATACTTGATGTGGCATCAACCAATTGTAGAAGAAAAAAAAATTACCTTAATCTTCAAGGCATGTCAAGTAACATCCATGGAAAACATATTAGTGATATTTTAGCCAGAATTCACAAACGATATGCATGCAGTATTAAAGTTAATAAAGGGAAAAGGTCTAATAAGAATCTCCAAAAGAAAAAAGATAGAATACTATATTGCTCACATCATGATTGCACCAAGATATAATGGTATACCATCTAGCAAAATCGCCTAAACATAATTCGACAATTTCATTAGCTTATCTATGAAAGCTCTTTGACCACAAAGCATATCTAACAAAAATAAAAATGCAGTTCTCCTTTGATGTTTATAAAGGTACCAAACTAACATTAATATTCCCAAATTGAAGTTCAGAATTGTATCACATTGATTTCCGTTTGCAAAGCATCTCAGTCTACAACATAAAAAATTACATCTTCACCTTCAAAACATCACTAGTTTCCTTCGTACTTTGGGTCAGCCACGACATAGTGGTATGCTATCACTAGCACAAAGATGAAGGCGCCGAGGAAATTGGCGATGAAACCCAAATCATTATCATCAATCATCTGTAACATCATGGTAAAAAAACATTTGTAAGTAACCTCATTTGTGATATAGCAAAATGGATTCACATCATTAAAATCAACCAAGTTCTGAGTCTTCCATAAACAAGTAAGCATACCATCAAGAGCATAAATTTGGATGCACAATGAAAAGGATGAAAGAATCAACTAGCTAAACCCCTAGGCTTGGGTTGTGTGCAGTCACAAGCTCACAACCCTTGTGATTGCACACAGTCACACAGTCTCGGCCTTCAGCCAGTTTAGATTTTAAAATCGGAAATTTTTGTTAAAAAAATCCAAATCTAACTTTAAATCTGAACCGTCCGTATTTTTATCCCACAACCGAGTTTGTGGGACTGCAATATAGTAAAGGTTTTTGAAATCTCCTCGTCCACATCACAACTGCATTTGCAGGTGCATCACCATCAGCATTTGTCCTCAATTTTAAACCTTGCCTTGCTTCCAATTTTTATTTGTATAGTTACCGGACCAATTAACGTTTATTTTCTCATTATATATATATACACACAAAGTTCTTATTACCAATAACTGAAAATAAAAACAGACCGTTCAGAAGATTAATCAGATGCTTCAATTTCAATTCACTGCGATCCCACTAGCAGAAGATTAAGGAATTAATAATAAATAAACACGCAACACAAACGAAAAGCCTCGATCAGATAAAGAAGCATATATGAACACAGAGAAAAAGTGTCGGCATAGTGAATTTGTGATGTAGCACAAAGCGAAATTAAAAATAAAAAACTTAATTATAATAATGATAGTAGAAAATGGAAATTGGGGAAGGAACTGATTCATGAGAGAAATTAGAAACAAAATTGAGAATAAGGCGATGATACCTTTATAATGCGGTTACCTCCGGCAAGTGTTGTTGCAGTGCTTTCCTAGATCTCGCTCCGTCTATCTTACAAACCTCCGATGCAAATGCAAATAATTAAACTCAATCAAAAGTCAATCTTCTTTTCTTCTCGTATTTAATTTAATTTAATTTAATTTAATTATAGAAATCAGTTTTGCAATTGCAATTTATGGAAAATAAGAATGGGTGGTTTTGCTATCTCATTACACGATCTAAATGCAATTATAAAATATTATATAATCAAATCTTAACACCCCAATCTTAATCTTCTATGATATGTCTTTTTTGTTTTTTTGTTTTTTTAATTAGATAAATGCACTCATTTCTTATAAAATCATATGTAGTTATAATTTAGCGATAACATAACGTATTAAAAATTTAAATGGTAAATATTTAACAAATTTTAATTTTTTTTTATTATTTAGTATATTTTTATAATTAGTAGAATCATTATAATAATAAAACTAATTAATTTTAAGACTTACCAAGTGGTGCAACCTACTTAGAAAGGAGTGCAACTCTTAACAGAGTGCGTCTATTAATTTTTCTAATAAATAAATTAAAAGAAGATAGAATATATAAATATAAATTAATAAAAGAAACAGGAATACAAATAAAAAGAATAGAAACAATGTATGAGAGAAACATTATAAAATAGAGAGAATAGAAGAAAGGAAACAAAAAAAGAGAGAAGATGAAGAGAGACGAGAAGCGAGATGAGAAGAAAAAAATAGTGTGAGGATCCATGAGTGGAAGAGAAAAGAGAAATAACTCATGAGTGAGGAGAGAATATGAATATGGAAAATAAAAAAATAAAAAAATAAAATTGAAGACAAAACTAAAACACTCTGGTCTCGTTGTAAAGAAATTTCTTTAAATTAACATAGAAAACCTTTTTAAAATATCTTCTTAGTGTGCTTAAAGATATTAATCGCATGTTGCTAATAACTATTTATAATTTATATGTTTGTGTATTCTGATCATTCTATTTAATTTAGTATAATTCATTATTAAAAATACATGTTAAATATATGTATAATTATTGTGAAGAGTTAGCTCAATGATAAAATGATAATTTTTTAGTATTAATAATTAATTGGTTTTTATGCTGAATTTTGAATCTATCTTATAATGTTGTCTCTAAACTCATATGAGTATATTTTCATTATTTTGTGTATAACTTTTTTCATATATAGTGTATGGAGTTGGTTTCTATCTCATTAGAAATTAAACTTGATTAATTTTGAAATAGTAATTAATTTTATTAATTTTTATTAAAAATGAA
>JBBPBS010000753.1:3948293-3972810 GCA_037974835.1 Cicer judaicum | reverse complement strand
ATAATATATATATATATATATATATATATATATATATATATATATATATATATATATATATTTCTTTTTCACTAATGATGTTGATGGGGTGTTTTGGTGGTACCGCAACCAATTTCCTTTTACATTTAAGGGAACAAAGTGTAATTAAACGTCCAAAAGCCAAAAGTAAAACCCAAAAGGTACCTGTCTACATACGTTAATTAAAAGGTAAACCCAAAAAGATGCAAACTCTTTTCTTCATATATAAAAATTAATTGTAATTCTTGCTTTCTATCTCTCAAGGTTTTTATATTTCCATAACTTAGATAATGAAAACATGGAAAAAGTGATAAATGGAGAACATTTTAATTCTAGTGGTAGAGGTCTTCATATATTACAAAAATAAATTAAATAAAACAAAACACACACATTTCACTCCTTAAGTTACTAGCTCTCAACTTAAATTCATAATTTTCTTAGTGCATCAAATCACCACGTTCATTATGTCAGAAACATCAACAATTGCTAAAACAAGGTCAGAATGTTGGCGAACTCATCTTGGCTCTGCTCTAAGAACAACTTTAGCATGCACCATAGTTGGTTGCACTTCCTTATACGGTCCTAAACCTATAGAACGTTACCTTAAATTCCCAGCATTTTCTTATGTGACAACAATTCTCATAGTGTCGGATGCAACACTTGGTGACACACTTAAAGGTTGTTGGCACGTTCTTTGTGCAACAATTCAAGTTATGATACTTTCTCAAATTAGTTTTCAGGTTATAAGACCTGAAAACTTTAGCAATCGCAATGGTGCACTTGCGTTGGTCGCAAGCGTATTTGTGGTTGCGTTGCCGGCATCCACAAACTTGATGACTAAAAGGATTGCATTTGGACAATTTGTGATCGTTTATGTGAGCACAATTATATATAAGGAAGAAGGAGTGGTTGTACATTCAATTCACGTGGCATGCTCTGCAGCACTAGGAGCTCTAGCTTCTGTTCTGGCCATGTTGTTACCTTATCCTCGCCTTGCCTATAATGAGGTAACTTCAACTTTTTTAAAATATGAAAATTGTTCTCAACATTTATAGAAGTTGTTTACATTCTATGAAATACGACACACATACTTGATACAACATCAACAATAACATATTGACAATGATGACAATAATTGAAAAATAAAAGAAATTAAAGTTACTACATGTTTAGTATTTAACAAAGAAGTGTTGCGGATTTTTTTGGACTGGGCGGGTGTGTCGGTATTCTCTATATTTTTTAAATTATTTTTTTTAAATAAATTATAAAAAATAATAATGATAAATTAATAAAATATTTTATAATTTTTTTTTTTAGAAACATGACATTTTCTATTATATTTTTTAAAATTATAATTTTTTAGATAGATTATTAAAATAATAATGATAAATTATTAAAATATCTTATAATCTTTTTGTTTTGAAAAATAGCATTTTACATCTCCCCTCTTCACGTATGTACCTCTCTTATGTCTGTTCAATTTTTTTTCTCTTTCTTAAACTTTATACTAATAAAATAGAATAAAATTAATATAACTATTTGTATCTTTTGACAAATTATCTAATATCAAATGATAAACTTTAACAAACAAATATCTAATATTTTTATAATTATTTTTTAAAAAATATTCTTATTACAATAGATAAACACAAAACAATTTTTTTTAAAAGAAATTTAAAAAATAATCTCTAAATTATTAAATGCTAAAATAAAGCAAAAAAAAAATATGTTTGGTAAAGCTATTTTTAAAAACTCTTTTAGAGATAACAAAATAAAAAATCTTGTTTAATCACTTGAATTTTACAAATATGTTTTAAAATATGAAAACTTGTTATGTATTATTAAAATGAATATAATTGTAAATTTTGATTTTTTAAAAAATCTAAATAAATAGTTTATACTGTACATTTACATTTTTTTCCTTAAATTGCTGAATTGTTATTGAATGAGTCATTCCAAAGGAAAAAAACTATTTATACATGGTAAAATTCTAACTACCAATAACAGATTAATAACTCATCAAAATTAACAACAAAAGCATTTAACCATTAACTAATTTTTTTTACAAGTTTGTCGTTTGAGCGCGAAGTTGGTTTATTCACCATCTTAAAGTGGCTTTGTTTTTTTTTTTTAAATTCTTTTTTATGGTATTTGTTTGATTAAAATCGATAAATTGCATATTTAGTCAGTTATATATATCCGGAAACATAATCAATATATATGACCATTTAGATTTATCACATTTATATTCATTTTTTCGTTTTATACTGTTAATTTAAATATTATGAGTTTATTAAAAATTCTTTTTTTTTCTTTCTAACTTTAAGGTCACTTAAAATTTGTATTGTTTTTTATATAATCTAATAGTTTGAATGAATTAAAATAGTTTTTGTTCAAATGATAATAATAATAATAATAAATACATCCATAATTGATTAAAATAATTTAATAAAAATAATAGTTTTCTATTTCTTTAATAACATTAAAAATGGTTAAACGTAAATTATTATGAAGGTGTGTGGTACTAAAAAGTTAGGTTGACCTCATTCAACAATATCCTCTTTTTATTAAGCCCAAAATACAATTTGCACCCTACGTCAATTTTGCATTGATTTACAACATTAACGATCATAAAAAACTAAAAAAAAAAACTCTAAACTATTTTGCTTTTTCTATTTTAAAAATTATAATTTTCAAAATAAATTTTCAAAACAATTTTTAGAAATACACCATTCAAACAAGTTTTTGTTTTGAAAATTTTTTAAAACAAAAAAAAAAAGTAACTTTTAAAAACTAAATCAAACAAACCTTAACAAAATGATTGTGATTGCTTTTTTCTAGAAGTAATTATTTATCCATGTTTTCATGTCACCACTTTTCTTTATGACGCTTTCAAAATGTGGTAATAGTATCATTTTTGGTAATATACTTCCAAAAACCCTAGGAATGCTTAGTTCCAAAATGGGAGTCCAATTCAACACCTTCTCATATTTTTGAGAAGAGAACACGTGAAAGTTGTAATCTGTGCTTCGATGTCACTATATCATTTGTCACTTGGTTCAATTTAATGTACTATATTACTCAATAATTTTTGTAAAATATGAAATTAACATAAAATGAACGTTTCAATCATTTACAGGTTTACTCTAACACAACATATAACCCAGCAATGATTTGATACATTTTCATATTAAAAAAAAAAAACTTAGACACTAGTTCAAAACTCAAAGAAATAAATACAAAAATAAATGATTGTTTCATTAAAAACTTTGTCTGAAAATCTAAATAGAAAATATATATTTCTCAATATTCTTTCACATTAGTTATACCTTTGTTCCGGTAAAGTAAGTATTTTTTTTTTTAATTTGATGTAGTTTATCTTTACTGGAGAGAATTTTATTTGAAATGCATTAGATATTATATATAAATACATCTCTCAAGAGTGATTTATATCTAAGTTCACCATATTGTGAAAATATAAACTCTTCCATTAAATCAAACCACCATTGGTCAAAGTAAATAATTTTAACCATTGATTAAATCATAAATGAATATGAAAGATAGAGATCATAACAATAATAAATTGGTTAAAATAACAATAATCAGTTTTTCACTTTATGCTTTGTTCAAATTTTAGAGAGCCCCTAAGAGCAAGGTCCTATTAATCTTTTTTTATTAATCCTTCTATTAAAATGATTTTTTTTAAAGTTCCTACTCATTATTTTATGGAGCTTAAGGGAGGGGATTCAAGGGGCTTATAGCCCCAATATTTTGTTAAAAAATAATTTTTTTTGAAAAAATATAAAAAAAATTAAAAAATATTATTTTTCTCAAAAAAATGTGAGAAAAATCCATTTATTTTTTCGAATAAAAAGAATTGATTTTTTGTCTCGAATCAAACAATTTCGAAAACAAATTGTAAATTATTTTTTATTGATAAAAAATAAAAAAATATTTCTCAAAAAAGAATTATTAATTTTTTTTCTAAAAAAATTGATTTTTTTTTTTTTTAAAAGTGAACCTATAGATCCAATAAGTCCACAAAATTATTGAGGCCAAAAATTAGACGCCTTTGTCAAATAGACCCATCTAATAACACATAACTAGTAAAACATTCTTAGGGAAGAAACAAATGCTTTTTTTACATAACTTCCCTATTTTCCCTCAAAAAAGTGCAATTTTTTTTTTTCATTTCAAATATTATAACTTTGACAAGGAAATTTTATAACTTCTAAAGGAGAAATCATTAGCAGTTCCCGGAATTTGTTAAAAAATATTTAACTTCTAACATTAACTAGCAACAAAACAGTAAATCAATTTAGGAAAGCAAGTTATCAGAACAACCATAGCAATACCAAATTATGCTAATCTCTAATGGACACTTACCTCTGCATACAGTTAACAATATCATTTGACATATATAGCCAAAGGATAAAACAACACAATAAATGGATGAGAAGTGAACTAACTGTTAGGTGATAATGGAAACAAAAGAAAATGATTCAAAAGGCATCTTTGTTTATTCATCAACAAGATGCTATGAACTAAAAAAAGCATATCAGAATAGAGCACAAGCCTAAAGGAAATTCCTTGCAAATGACCACTATTTTTGTAAAAATGCAAGTTGTTGTAATTAATGATTTCATTAATCCAAGATGACAAAAAACACAGTTTTCACAATGGTTTGCCTTCAGGCACTGAAGTTCTACCGAATATACACCAAGAATACATCTGAGAGATTAAATTGCAATATAGAGGCTATCTCTGCCTCAGACAACTCCATTGCTGTTGGTTTTAAAACTCAAGCCAAGTACCTCTCCACAACAGGAACCAAGCTTCACCAGAATATCATAACTAAACTGGTAGGTTAACAAAGCCTAAAATATCAAACATTCAACACTAAAGTGACATCAGTATTTAATTTCCTAGTAGTTGCAAACAAACTAAAGTGATTGTTTTTTTTAACCGAACAGGATGGCATGCATTGGGAACAACCTCAAAGGATAATTTTCAACTCCAATCGAATTGACACAGAAGTGAAACTGCAAGACTTGGATATACCAATAAGAGGGATGGACATTGCTCTGTCAAGTTGCAAGTCATTTCCTGTTGGTATCATTGATGAGGAGCTCAGAGGTGTTCTGCTAAATTGCAGAGGACAGATCAGCCAAATATTAGATCAGCAAACTAACTGCTCTGTTCCTCTTGATGCAACCACAACTCAAGAAATGAAACATGACATTTTCAACAGATACCTTTCCATAGCCTACAAAGATCTCCCAACATCATTCTTTTTATACTGTGTGCAACTTCTCCTACATGACTTGTCTATATCAAACAAAATTGACCATGTGCTGAAAAATTCACAGATAAGTGGTGGTTCCCAATGGAGCTACAAAAAGATCAAAGAGCTTTTGGTGAACTTGATTCCCAGCAACCAAAGCTTGAACTTTGCATTAAAGTCCTCTCTGTCATTAGGCCTTGCTGTGTTATTTGGTTTGATATATGACAGGGATAATGCACTTTGGTCGGGACTCACAATTGCAATTAGTTTTGTGACTGGAGGACAACCGACATTCACAGTTGCAAATGCTCGAGGACAAGGAACAGCTATGGGATCAATCTACGGGATCATCTGTGCATTCATTTTCAGTAGTTCTGTGGATTTAAGGTTCTTATGTCTTATACCATGGGTCATTTTTGTTTCTTTTCTCAGGCATAGTAGAATGTATGGCGAATCTGGGGGGATTTCAGCAGTCATAGGGGCCTTATTGATCCTTGGTAGGATGAACTATTATGTTCCCCCAAGTCAATTTGGAGTTGCTAGAATGGCTGAAGCCGCAATAGGACTTACTTGCTTCATCGTTGTAGAGGTTCTTCTAAGTCCCTCAAGAGCTGCAACTCTAGCAAAATCGGAACTTTCACGAACCTTGACAACACTTCAAGATTGCATTAAGCAGATTTCTATGATAAATCATAGTGAAAGAGACATGTCATCTTCAAGTTATCAAGCACTGAGAGAAGAGCAGAAGAAGCTTAAATTATTTGTGTGTCAATTAGAGAAATTTACAGCAGAAGCTGAGCGGGAGCCAAACTTCTGGTTCCTACCATTCCATACTGCTTGCTACAGTAATATGCTGGAATCTCTATCGAGGATCGTTGATCTCTTGCTTTTTGTGGCATACTCAATGGAGCATGTCACCCAATTGGCACATAAAGATGGAGTAATTTGGATGGACCTCCAATATCGAGGGAATGAGAATGTGAAGATGTTTAAGGACAAAGCTGACCCCATATTGAAAAGCCTGGAAGAGAAAACAAGGATGAAGTCATTTAAGAAACTTGAAAATGAGTTGAAGAGCGTAAATGTTTCCCAGGATATCGAATCACAAGAATATCCCAACGTCGATGCATTTAGAAACTTGAGCAGAGATGAAGTGGTTGACAACATTACAGACTCATTCCTTCAACATCTAGAGGAAATTGCTAGCAAAACTCATACCAACAAAGATGAAGAGATGCTTAAAGTTCAGATGCTTTTACATTACAGCTGCTTCGGATTCTGCACTAGTAGCTTGATGAGAGAAATAATGAAGATTGAGAGTGAAATAAAAGAACTACTTGTATGGGAGAACTCAAACAAACTTCAAAGAAATTTACTCTAAGATCACCGCTCTGAGTTCATAGTAAATCTAGCCCCGTGACTAAAAAATGACCCCAATAGGAGACTTAAATTTACGCGTTAACCAACAGCATGTAGATATCATATATAAAATCATCCAATTGACAAAAGTGACAAAAATCCAACTCTAACAACTGACGTTTGAAGTAATCAAAAATGAAAATTCAATACTTGATGTGGTATTGACTCACTGTAATAGAAAAAAATTATCTTATTCTTCTAGGCACATCAAGTAACATCCATGGCAAACATATCAGTGATATCTTAGCCTGAACTCACAAAAGATATGCATGCAATATTAAAGTAATAAAGGGAAAAGGTCTATTTAGAAACTCCAAATAAAAAAGATCGAATATTTTATTGCTCACATCATAATATGCACCAAGATATAGTAACACATCATCTAGCAAAATCGCCTAACCTTAGTTCGACATTTTCATTAGCTTATCTATGAAAATTCTTTGACCACAAAGCATATCTAATGCAAGCACACAAACGTTAAACGTAAATAAAAATCCTGTTGTCCTTTTATGTTTATAAAGGTTTTAGTACCAAACTAACATTAATATTCCCAAACTAAAGTTTTAATTGTATCACATTGATTTCCATTTGTAAAGCATCTCAGTCTACAACATAAAAAATTACATCTTTAACTTTAAAACCTTCCTAGTTCCCTTCAAACTTTGGGTCAGCCACGACATAGTGGTATGCTATCACTAGCACAAAGATGAAGACGCCGAGAAAATTGGCAAAGAAACCCAAATCATTATCATCAATCATCTGCAACGTCATAGTGTAAAAGCATTCGTGAGTAACCTGATTTGTCATATCACAAAGTGGATTTACATCGTGAAAATATTTAAAATTTATCATGGCTCCCTCCAAATTTTGAATGTCATTTCATGTAAGCATAACATACCACAAAGACCACAAATTTAGATGCCCAGCAAATAGGGTAATAGAACCAACTAACTAAACCTCCTATCAATATCATGATAAAAAATTGTACTCCCTAATCACAAATGCAACAATATAGAAAAGGTTTTCGAAATCTCTGTGATCATCACAACTGCATTATCGGCATTTGTCTGCAATTTTGAACCTTGCTTCCAATAATTGTAATTGTATGGTCACTCAACCAATTAACATTTATTTTCTCATCACTATATTATATTATACGCCCTCCGGTCCATTTTATAAAATACAATTGAGTTATAATTTAGAAAACAATATTTACATCATTTTGTTGACTAAATTATAAAAAGTACCGGAGGTGGTATATGTGAAGTTCTTGTTCCCGATTCAATCTACAATCTTTACAATTGAAAATCAAAACAGATCGTTCAGAAGAGTAATCCGAATTTTTAATTTCATTACGATCCCATTATCAGATGATAAAGGAATTAAATATAGTATAAACACACAATAGAAAGAAAATTCCCGATCTGAAAAATGATAAAAAGCATATCAAGTTAAAAAGTGTTGGATCTTTAAAAACGGAAAATAAGTATCGGCATATTGAATTTTTGATATAGAACAAAGCGAGATTAAAAATAAAAAACTTCAATTATAATAATGACAATCGAAAACGGAAATTGAGGAACGATCTGGTTAATGAGAGAAATGAAGGCATGAGATAAAAATTTTGGGAGTGAGGCGATGATGTTACCTTTGAGACGCTGTGGAAATGGGTGTCCTTAGGGTCACTTTCTTCTCCGGCGAGTATTGTGCTGCGTAGCTTACAAACAAACCTCTGATACAAATACCAAACACAAATAGTCTACATTTGGTTGACCATTTTACCCATCACAACTTCGTAAATTCCAAAAGTTTTTTCAGTCTTTATTTTAAATTTTAACTAAAAATTAAAGATATGATATGATTTAAGTGATATAACATCGTGATATAAGATGATTAATATTTAAAAAATCGTAATAAAATTTTTTTAAAATTTAATTTTTAATTTTATAAATTTTTATTTTATAATTTAATTAATTATATATTAATAATTAATATATTTAGATTATTTTAAATCATTAAATTATATATCGTATCATTTAAAATATGTTAAATTGTTATTTTTTAATTTAAAAATATGAGAGAGAGATATACTAAAATTTTCGATTTTTAAAATAAAAAATCAATTTTGTAAATTGATAAAAATAAATTTACTAAAACTGTAATTAAGTCTTAAAAAAATTAAGATATTATTTAAATTGATGAAATATAATGGAATAAAGTGGAATTGAGTGGTAATCAATAAAATTCCATTTTCTTCCTCTCCAATTTGAGGTGTATGTCATCTCCAATTTGAGGTATATGTGATGGAATATTATTTTTTATGTTCTATTATATTGTCAAATAACTAAACAATGAAGTAGATATTTTGTTACATTGTGTTTTACTTTTTTCCAAACCACTCCATTATTTTTATTTCATAAATTCATTTTTAAATATCCAAATAAAATCTAAAAATATTAAAGAGAAATATATATATATTTTTTAATTTAATTTTATTATAATTTTTATACACATTTAATATATCATGATCAATCATATATATGGTTCTATAAATAATTATAACAAAAAATAAAATTTATTAATTATTTAATAATTACGATTGATCGATAGTATATTAATATTGCACTCTTTACACTAATAATGTATATGATTTTTTTTTTACTTTATTTTTTCTATAACTTCGTGAGTACGAGTAAATATACTTAATTTGACTAGTAAAATTATAGAATTGTAGTAACTTAGTCATCTATATTAGCAAAATATTAGCTAGATTCATTCCTTCATTAGTATTTCTAGAGTTTTTGTGAGATGAAGTTTGAATATATTTCTCTTATCTAAATTTTTTAAAAAAAGGTAGAGACAAAATTTTTAATTTAATATAAATATAAGAGTATAGTGCCTAAATATTATGGTGGCCATAGATTTCTCTCTATGGAAATTTTTACCTTATATCCCTCATCTTATACTTTTACCCCCACAAATGTCATGAATTAATGTTTTTGCCCTTGTATACATATTAAAAGTTTCATTTTCACTCATAATACTATCCAAATTATTTGAAAAAGAAGTAAGTGTCAAAACTTTTCTTTCTTTCATAAATCTATTTTCAACTTTTTAAGTACAGAAGTTATATTTCGTAAAACAATTTTTAAATTTTTCGGTATATGAGTTTTTCAAGTTGTGTATTAGAAACATAAAAAAGTTTTCCGATACACAATTTATTATAGAAAACTTGTAACCTCAAGTTTTTTGGAAATATTTTTTTTTCTTCAATTCTTTTTTATATTATTATTTTTTAATTTTTTAATTTTTTAATTTTTCAATTTTCGTTCTTATTTTTTAATTTTCAGTGGGTGTTGGTGCTATAGGAATAAACAACAAAATAGTACAGATAGTACGCGAGATTGATACTTCATCATCTATGATGGATCATCCTCTACAAAGGATTCAACCCAACACATCTCACAAGAGTCATCGAGTTATATTGGAGGATGATGATGAGGGATATCAGAAGGCTGATGTTGTTATGCAGGAGGAGGTAGAGATCCCAATTAGACACAAATTCAGTAAGTACCCACACAAAAAAATCCACAATGGATAGGGTAAAATTCCACATAATGAGTATGAGCACGGGGACGAGTAATTACCCGCAAAATTAAGCGGATATAGGTGCGGATACAGGTACTATAGTACATACCTCGTCCCACACCAGCACTTATATCAATATATTATATATTTATTAGATTAATGTTTAGTTTAATTAATTGTTTTCTTTTATTTTGAACATCTATTAATATCATTAGACCACTACAATATTTATAATTGAAAGATAAATATTTGCAAACTTTTTAAGAATTTGATTATGATGCATAGATGAATAGTTGTGACTTTATAATTATATTTGCAACTTCCTATAAATTGTTTTTACAGTTCTACAATAATATTGTCGTAGGACTTGCAACTTCATAAAGTGTTATTATGAATATTTGAATGAGTATTGTAACGAATGTTCATTTGAAATGTTTTGAGTTAGAAAATATTTTGGTTTATAATACTTTATGATTGGATTTAAGATATTTAGATAATTTTTAAATTTAATCACACCAATATAATTTATTTATCGATCTATTTTAGTTAAAGCATGAATAATGGGTATGGGTACAGGCACTTAGGTAACCAAACCGTAAATATAGAGTATTAAAGTTGATACCCAATAGGATACGGGCACATGTATAAGTATTTTTTTATATCGCGGATATGAGGACGAGTACTATAATCCCCTACTCAAACCCTACCCACTGTCATCCCTAGAATGAGGTTGTAAAACATGAGGGCCACATGCTAGAGGGATCTGTACAACAAGAGAGGGAGCTTACACAGTATCTTGGAGGACCACATGATATGTTTATCCTTATACGATATCGCTATCATGTTTCTGTGAGACTGTGGTTCGATGATGTATGTTAAATTAATTATTATTTATGGTGCATTTCAAATATTTAAATTAATTATGATTTTTGCTCTATATTATAATTATTTATTTTATTTTATTTGTATGCAGGAGTAATCGATGCTGACGATAATTGCTCATGGTAAAAAGCTTTAGCAGTTTACTCAATAAGTACTCTTGCAAGATATAGAGACGTGGGTAAATTTTTCTGCATTAGCCCCATTACAACGATGTTGTCTGAAGCTGATTGACATAAATTTGATTTATGCATTTATGGAGAGATGACACTATGAGGCTTCGTCAATTCACATGTCATTTAGGGAAATGACGATTACTTTAGATGATGTTGGCAATCTATTAGGCATTCATATTAGGGGTGAGTTATATGGTCCACCACTCGTCCTAGATAAAGTTATGACATGCAATCTTGCCATAATTTTACTATGGATGCTTGCTATTGAGATATGGGAGGAAATCAGAAAAACTAGAGGTGCACATTACTGAAGTAACAATATCGATTTACAAGGAACGGGGGTTTGAATTGTAAATGTACCTTTTAAAAATTATTGTTAAAAACTTAAGAAAATAACTCAAGATTGATCTTGGTTATGAAAACAGAAAACAGAGAACGTTCTTGATTTTTATTATAAAATAGATAACGTTCCTTGATTAGCTTAAAACAGAAAATCAGTTTGTGCTTTATCTTAGTAAATCAATTAAGTTTAACAAATAAAGAGATAGGATAGAGAATATCACACAAAGATATATCCTGGTTCACCCAACTTGGGTTACGTCCAGTCCTCACACTATGAGATTTTCCACTAAGTGTTTAAAACAAAGAACTGTCTTGATTTTACAGCACCTAGTCTAGATCAACCTTGATATGTTTCAATCTCTATTACTTTCCATCCAGAAAGTAACAACAACACCTATCTAACTTTGATAGGATTCAATACAATCTAAACAAACTTTAAAGAAACTATTATAATTTGAGTTTTTACAATAAGATTGTTTTGTTGATAGAATATGAGATATCTCAACTCTTGTTTGAGATTCGATTCTTTACAAAGAATTTAATAATAATTAAGCAATTTGATATGAGAATTTAGAGCTGCTTCTTCTTTGCGAAATTTGAGAACTTTAAGTATGTGTATGTGATTGATTTGTGGAATTTTACAGCACTTGAATTTCTTGTTGTATTCTTGGATATTGGTATTCTATTTATAGGCTTTAGAAACATTTAATGAAGGTCAAAAAGAGTTGTTGGTAATGCCCTATATTTTTGACTGAAATCAATATTTCAGAATAAAAATATTTCAGCCTTGAATTGATTTAAAACTGCTTTGACTATTCTGTTACAACTTTTAAATTAGTTTTGTCTTCTAGTTAAAAACCTTTGAAGTTTCTCCCTTAATCTTGGATGGTACAATTTCGATCTTGAGTCTTGAATGTAGCTAAAAGAAGTTTGGAGAAAGATTATAAGTCATTGCAGAAGAGAACAAACTGTTGCTGGAGTTATACAAAAAACGGAGATTGATTATCAATCTAGATCTGTCATTTTGATCTTTCTGGAGATTTGATGATCAATCTGGAGTTCCCGTTTTAATCATTATGGATGTCCTTTGTAAAGTCTTATCAAGGTTGATCAAGCTTTCTTCACAGTTTGATTTTAGAGTTCCAAACTGTTTTACTTTGACTGTTTCGAGTCCTTTTATTTTAGTGATTTGATATCCTTTTTGAGTTGGGATGAATCCTAATTGTTCCTTGCCATGTACTGATTCTATTTGAATAAATTTTCGAGGCAAAATCTTTGTTAAAGAGGTAGAAAATGATTGGTCAATGTGTTGTGATGAACATTTTTGAAACTGGAGATCATTATCTGTTTTAATGCAAAATGTTATTGTTGTTGTCTTTTCTGTTTTGCTTGATTCTGTTCTTAATTAAATTCACTCAAAAACATAAGTTAAATTAACATAACATTTTAGAATCATAATTAATTCTCTTAATTAACCTTTGTTTATTTTCATCAAAACTTTTAATATGGAATTTGTCTTAACAATTACATGTTGGATTGGTTGAAGGAGGTCTTCAAAAGACAATGTGCAATAGAGAGACTTGATGGTGTTGTTAGGGCGTACTTGCTGAATTTGGTAGGAGTATTATTTTCGCATACAAGAGTAATACACTAGTTGATGTGAAGTAACCCCCCTTCTCAGATATTTAGAAGGTATCGATAGGTACACCTGAAGTCCTGCTGCACTCATTGTGCTTTATGACTACCTATCGAATGTCAATCATTGTGACACCAAATAATTGGGGGGATATATGTCTCTACTGCATGTAGTAAATTTTTATGATTATTATTTATTAATTGTTATGATTTTTATTTATTAATGTTTATGATTATCATTAATTGTTATGATTTTTATTTATTTGTTTTTATTTACAGTGCTAGATTTACAAATATTTTTTAAATATTTGTAAAAGAGGCGTAAAAGGGTGCTAACGTGGAGTGTGTTACCAAAATGAATAGATGGTGCTATATGCAAGACAATCACAAAATTTTGAGTGCATACATATGATAGATGCACTGACACCTGCTGACATCATATGAAGACTATGAGAGAATCATAGGGATTTCGTTTCCTTCAAGGATAACATGTTTACATATCTCACCTCCAATTATGCATCACAATAGTGATATATTTGTTAAAAAGATGTTTGTGACAGTTTGAATATATTCAATATATTCCACCATCGCCACCTCCAGTTCTTGATAGATTATCTTATGCAAATGTGGAGTGGTTTGGATATATGAGCAATATTCTTGAATTGCATCATAAGATACATCCAGCTACATATCCATTAGAGTGTTAGGATGAATATATGAAGTGGTTCTACATAGTATCACATCCATTTTTAGTGCACCCAAATGGTGTAATGCATGTACTAGATTATGATATCCTGACCACCAGTCCACCACTGCAGAAGGCTCTAGTTCACATGCATCTATTATACATCAGATCGCATATCTTATACAACGAAGGCTGAATGTACACGATGCTTACTCAAACGAAGATTTGTATAGTCACTTTTATAAAGCTTTATATATACTGCGTCATAACAATAGTTAATAGTTATTTACTGTTATTTGTGATCACAAATATTTATGAATGCCAAATATTTATGGAATTATTGTTATATTTATCCCACTTTTTTTTAACATTTATGAAATGAATCAATCTTCATCTAATAACATGACATCTATGAGTTATTTCGGTGGATCTTGTGTAACACGTGTCATATAAATAGCCGCATTGTTGTATACGTCATGTATATGCTATTGCCAAAAAAATTGCCTCTTCAATACGAAATTTCTTAAAACCTGATATAATGTTTAGCATTGGAAACTCATCTTTCATTTGTAACTACAAAACCAGTTGAAATAATAAATACAAATATTATTAAAAAAAAATAGTAATACTTAAGAAAATAAGTTTCATTTTACCGGAACCCAATTACTTAAGTCAACAAAACCAATACATATAATACATATAATACAATCATTTACTTAACGTGATTAGAATAACATTATATGTTGTCGCTGTTACGTAACTTATTTCAAGAACAAAATTAAAGCATAAATAATATACTAACACATTTGGATTTTGGTGAAATTCAACCAATTTAAGTCAGACTTCGAATAAAATATAGATTGGTTTGGATTGTACCATTACATATATTAAATTCATTTATCCCTTACACACATTAATGTAAATATGATTTTACTTTTATGGTGGCAAAAGTAATTTATAGAAATTTAAAAATAGATTTGATATGTTGAGACATTTTTTAGTAGAAATACAAAAAATGTAGAAATGAATTCTCTTCCTCTATTATATTAAAATTTAAAGCTATATTTTGTAATTTTTTATTTTAAATATAGTTGTTGTGACCCAAATTTATTGAATTTACTTTTATACATGAATGTAGTGAAACTTGAATATTTATAAAAAAAATATACATTAATATTAAATAGATTTTTTTTATTTAATCAATATTAAATACCTTTTGTTGAATTGGTAAGACATAATTCAATTAACAAATATTAATATTCTTAAACTAGATACTATATTATGAATTCAAAATAGTAATATTGTTAAATTAGATTCTATATTATGAATTCAAACTTGAGAACTCACAATTGTACAAATTTTAGTATCATTTAATCTAAAAAAAATAAATAATAACTTTTTTCAAGAAATAATAAATGAACAGTGCTCCAATTATTTTGACAATGTCAAAACATCAATAAAAGTTTGAGTTGATATCAAATTAAAGAAAGGGTACACTTGTATAATAAAAGAAGATCATTTTATTATAGTCTCTATCTCTTTAATATTATTATTATTATTAAGAATCTCTTTCAATGAAATAAGAAATATCTCTTTCTAAATAAAAGTGTTCAATAATAGTGTGAAGATCTAACTTCTATCAGTTTATGCTAACTAATCCAGAACCATTAATAACTTCATAAACTAATAGTAATATAGAGTGCGATACGTCAAGTGATATATAATTAAGATTCGTTGGGCATAGATTTAATGTTTTTGTGTGTGTAACTTGCCAAATCTAAGACACCAAAAAAAAAATGCCACGCCATTTGTCCAACTAGTCTCAAATCAACTCATGATTTATAATTTGATAAAGAGATAAGTAAAATAGTCTGATCAATGATTTTTTTAACTATGATTTGAAGTTATATTATCTCAAACGATTTATTTATTTTTAACTAAAATATATTAAACATTTTAATTCAATCACTTAATTTGGAAATGAATTATTTCAGATAATGAGTAATATGATTAGTATAATATTGCTCTTGATTATTGTATTGTGATTAGGATCTGTTGGTAATTCAGAACTAAATATACTCGCGGTTTGGTTTGTATATATATGTACATTTAGAAAATACGATCCGATATGAATTAATACGGTTAAATTTTGTTTAATGTAAAAATACCATGAAGCTCGATATAAATTTGACAAACTAGCTATAAAATAATTTTCATACATGAATATTTCTCCATGCGTGGTTTCTTTGCTGCTTAGAAAAAACTGTAGATTTTAGTTATGAATATAGTTCGTTATCAATCCGTAACCAATTAATATCAAAATGTTATGATTTATAACCATGATTAATTTTTTTTCAACAAAAAATATTACTCAATAATTAACTATCACATTTACTAACAAAATTTGTCCTTAAAATACTGTCAAATTTTTTTTCCAACACAATTTTTTTTCTAACAAAATTTTAATTAAATTTTTCATTTATATGACGAAATTAATTAATACTATGTGTGTTACTTTAAATTATTTTTCTTCCAATTTATATTTATGGATAAAATCATTATTTCTTTCTTTCATTTAGAGCATTTTTATTATGTATAAAATTGTTGAATACAAATTAGGTAATAGTAATTAATTATTAAAAAAAATTGTGAGAGTTTCAAATATACATCGCCTTACCTTCCTAACTCATTTGTTTATTTATTTTTCAAAACTCCTTTTTTTACGTCCTTTTTTATTCCCAATTAGCTCAAACCACCAAGTAATCACTTTAAAAATCATAATTTATTATTTGTTCATTTTTAAATTACATTATATAAATATTTTTAAAGTTTCGGTGTATTTTGCAAATTGAGCGAAATCTACGATCAAATGGAACAAAAAACGTGGTCTAGTTTGACCAAATTTGTAAAACTAGTTTGCGATAAATATGAGGCGTGAACATGGATCATATCAGTTGACTCGGTGGAGGACATAAGAAAAACATGGAAGAAAATTACTGTTAAAAACTTATATTTTTGTTATTTTTGTTTAGTTTTAAAAAATAATACACTACTTAACCTAAATTCAAATTCAATTGAGTCGGACAGGTTGACAGCCGCACGCAATTGATAGTCAACTTAAGTGCATTCTTTCCCTTCACAAAATTAATCATACAAGACACTCAAATATTATATATTAGCGTTATAAACATTAGTGTTTAATATCCCTCATACGTTGATCTTCTATATTTAAAATTTACAAAAACAGCTAGTATTTAGTGTAAACAATATTGTGATCGACACCAAAATAAAATCGTAAAATTAATAATGTTATTGTCCAGATAGTATAATACAACTGCTTCTTTAATTATAAGTTTTAGTTGTATTTTTTATATATATGAAAAAAGAAGTATCTAATAAATTAATGCATTAGTTTTATATTAAATATTACTGAAATGTATTTTACGCATTAATGTATAAACTTAATAACTTTAAATGTACTTATTTATTAAAGACAATCTTTTTCTTTAAGAAAAGGAACTTATAACTAAAAAGAGTAATAACTTTTAACGACATTCCAATCCTCCTGGCCGCACTTAATTATGAATTATTTGGACTGGTTTGCAATATACACTTTTCATTTTTTTGCTACAAAGTTTGCTATTTATGATTACTACTAGATTACCTATGAATCTATGATATCGATGTACAATTAATTAATATGTTTTCTATCCACTCACTAATCTGATAAAGGGTTGACTCACTAATATATGATTTGGGGATTATAATTATAGATAGAGGTATTAGTAGTATACCTTAGAATATTCTATTGAGTCTTGACTATTAGGGCCTCCTTGTCACACGTGTAATTGATTTGAACTGGTTGGCTATTTATAATTACTACTGGATAACCCTTGATATCCATGTACAATAAACAATATATTTTGACTTTATATCTACTTACTAATACTTTTATTATTTAACTATGTTTTACATATAATATAATTCCGTCGGTCTTATTTAAAAGAAAAAAGAAAAAAATAAATATTGATGTATTTAATGTAAAATGTGAATTAAATATATTAATATTTGTTTTTCTAAATATGAATGGAGAATATATATATTACTCATTTTTACTGTTCAAATGCATTTTTTAGCAATATTTTTTTTAATAATAATATTTCATAAACGTTTCATTTCTTTAATTCAATATCTCCAAAAAATTACTAAAAGATAGTTGAATAGCTTTATATCATTTATATTGATGTTTATATAACTTTATATCACAACTATAATAACTTTATATCATTTCACGGTCTCTCCTTAATGGAAGCACCTATTTCCTACCAAGTTTATTCAGCTTAAGATTCTCCGATTGGAGACGGTCTTAGAACTCAATCTCCTCACACGTATCTATGATTTGGGAATATCTCACACGTGTCGATGATCAGGACATGTTGGCAAGAAAAACATGAACACAAGTTGCAAAATATATCGATGTTTATATATATTTTTGACAAATATTCATGTTTACTCTATATATATATAGTTGTTCTCTTATCAATAAAAGTCACAGAAGGGACGTGAACACAAGTCGTTCTCTTATCTATATGGTTAGTGTTTTATTAATACTTATAAACATAACAAGTGCAAAATGTTTAGGACATAGTCCATAAAACAAGCAAGTGGCAGACACAATCCATTAGATCATTGAACTCAATATGGGTTTATTAAGTGAGGTCTATCGTGCCACATCATTTTAAAATGACCCATTTAATAAATTCACATGTTCATTAAATAGGATCCACCACTAACAAATTATTTATTTATTATCATTTATAAATTAATAAAAGAAAAGATAACTGTATCAAAGTACAGTTCGAGAAAGGTGATGACAGCTTGACACATCTCCAACAGTAAACTCACCAAAAACTGAAGGGGAATTGTAACAATAGCACAACTTTGACATTCCATCCGAGGTGGTTTTTAGTTTTCGGACTTAAAACTTAAAATCAGATTTAGTTGAGTTTTTAAATTTAAATTTAAATTTTTTATTTTTAGTTGAGTTTTAATTTTATTTAAATTGAATTACTATTTTATCTTATTTTATTATAAGTTAACCATATATAAAAATATTGACACATACAATAAAAATATTTAATTCTAATTATTTTAAAATAATATAGATATTATAAAATTATAATTTATGTAATTATAATAATTTTAATAATTATGGTTAAAAGTGGTAATTGCGAAAGATGAATTGCAACGAACAAAATAGATAGTTGATAGTTGAATCTGATAGTCGAAGCATGACCAACAATCACTATAGTGGTGGTGCCAGTGGTGGGATATAGTAGTTGGCGATGGATGTCAAAGATGGTGGTCGGAGGTGGTTGGAGAAGGTGGCAGCGGTTGTCAAATGTGGGTGGTTGATGGTACTGACAATTGTCGAAGGTGGGTGGATATATAATGATTGAGATGACATATGTTAGAGATGGTGGCGACGATTGTGAGAGATGGGTGGTCAGTGATGTTGGAAGCGGCCAAAGGTGGGTAGGTGGTAATCGAAGAGGGTGGTCGATGATGGTGGTGGATGATGGTGGTGGTGATGGTTGTTGAAGTCATATCTATGGTGACATATTAATTTAAAAATAAAAATACGAATTATAAAACTCTTTTTTTTTTTAGTTTTTAGGAAAAACTGTTTTAAAATTAAATAAAAAATCATTAATTTTAAGCTTTATACGAGACTTAACTCATTTTTACAAAACTAGTTTATAAAGTAAGAGATGCCTCTAAAGTCTTATTTATTATCACCATGAGATTGAGTTTTTTAATACATGTTATCACACATATCACTGTTATTTGATATGTGCATATATAAATCGTAGATGACATCTTCTGATAAATGATATCATCGTATGTTTATATTGAATATAATTCATTTCTATAAAACCAATTTATAAAATCAATGATACCTCTTTATGGTCTTATTGAGTTCTATTTTTTTTGTTCAGACTTAAGTTTTTTTCAATAATTTTATCCAAATATATTTTGATTTTGAAATTAATCTAGTTTCAAACAATAAAAAAAGTTTCACGATCACCTCAAACATGTCCAAAGCTGTCAAACCCCGTAAAACATAATGGATGACTAATGTTGACAATTATGAAAACCTTCAAAGAGCTTTCAATAGTTAACTTGTTGTGAGTTTGGGATTCAATAACGATGTTTTAGATCTACTCACAAAGAATAATGATGTTGAAGTCCACCAAATCGATAAAAGCAGATTAATCATTAACAATATGGTGGTATTTTTTCACCAAACGATCTTCTAGTTGCTTCTAGTGCCCACCAAGCAAAATATATGGTAGTAATTTACAGGTACAAACATAAGATTAAGAACTCTCATATTATCCACCAACCGTAAATCAAGGAAATAATCGACAGCCACAAAACAACCCAAATTAATAATCATAGAGAGGTTTGAATTGATTCATGTATTTTTTTTCTTTTTTGCGATTCATGTATGTGTAAATGTAATTTCTTTTTGTTGTTAATGTAGGTTGGTTGAGTTGATTCATGTTGATATTCCCACTAACCGCAAAATAGGGAAATTGTTTATTTATAACCCAAATATGGCTGGAAATTTATTTTTCAAATTAAAATTTAGTGCGAGAGAATGATATATAAGACCTTAATTAAAGTTTATTAAACACTTATAAATTATTTAATTTAATTATGGAATTTAATTTTTTTATTGGTCAATGATCCATATAAGTTTGTATTTTGATCATTTATGGTTAATGTATGATGTAAAGAACACATATCTTATAATTTCGCTGCAAATACTTGTAAGTTGTTGATTTACACTGTCTTACAAAAATTAAAATAACTAATCATTTTAACGATAAAGAAAATAAAATACATGTAAGCTATGAATTAATCGAGACTTTTAAATTTGAACTCAAATCGTATGAGTAGAATGTTCAATCAAACACAAATTGGGCAAAATAACCGTTTACATACACTTTTATAAGAAGGATATAACTTTTATTAGTAGGCAGACTAACAATTTAGCAAGTGATTTATTATGAGAACGGAAAATTTCTTCTATATGATTACTATACAAGTTTGTTGCCTATATTTTGTGGACAAACATACGTGCATCTCACTGTTGATAATTTGAAAAGGAAAAACTCCTGAGAACACCATTCGTGATTGACGGTTGTTTCTGGTTAAGGATACTATTATTTGTTCTCCCTTCTTCTAAGTGCAAGTTTTGGATAATTAATTTTAGAGTTTAATTTGAATGTATATAAATTTCTTTTAATTATGAATAGATTGATTTCTTATAATTAATTTACAATTTAAATTTTTTTACACTGATGTTATAAATAAATTAAATTCTTAATTTAAATATAATATTTAAACATTTCTAATTTTTTTTAATGTTTGTTCATCCTATTATTTTCTTTTTAACTATTTTTTTATTTATTATATCACGAATATATCATGTTTATTGAATAATTTCTTTTTCTCTCAAAATATTATTTGTGTATATAGACCCCAATAACATCTTTCTAATTGCCATCAATCACTTTCGGGAAAAAAGTGGGATCAATATATGCTTATCTTAAAGTGTACACAGGGGCTTGTGTCACAAGCATAAGGTGGTTTGACTTTCATATTTTATATGAAATGTCACGTCCGATTTGTTTTGTCCTTAATTTTATCTTGTTGAAGAGAAAATAGGATAAAATTTAAAGTAATAATTTTGAATTAAAAATTTGGATTTATAAATAATTACTAATAGAAAAATTATTATCATTTTATACGGTTCGTTAAAACGGTTATTAATAATTAATTATGTATAATTTATTTATTTTATTTTAAAAGAATAAAAAATAAATAATTTATTTACATTAAAAAAAATCATTTTTTTATTAATTTGATTTGATAAAAAAAATACTATTCTTATGTATCTAGAGTTTGCAAAATCAAAACAAATGTAGTTTTTTTAGTAGAAAATATATATATATATATATATATATATATAATATATATATTGATTTTATTATTAATATAATAAATTTGTTAAAATAATGCAAGAGAAGTGATGTTTCTCAAAATTGGATATTAGTTTTAAACCATTCTTTATTTTGTATTTGATTTTAAAGTTTAAACAAATCTATTTTTATTTTAAAAATGAGGCAAGACCAATTGATCAACTCAACATATAAGGTTTTAATTCAAATGGACCAGCCTATGGCCCACCATCCCTAACTCACGCTCACGCTGTAATAATAATAACTGGCACCATGAAGGGAAGAAAACATCGGTAAGTGTTCAACCTTTGAGACTTAATTATGATGTTAATTGAAATTTTAATAACACAAAAATACAAATTTAAATTGTGTTATAGTTTGTTAATTTTTTTTTAAAAATTAATTGTGATTCGGTGATTATAGCAATTCAGATAATAAAAATAGAAGAAAGTAGAAGAGTACACAGTAATTTTTATATTGATTCACCACCAATTTGACTGTATACCTCCAATAAATTAACTAGAAGAATTTCTTCCAGTAATTTTTACCTAAATTACAAAACATTTAACCTCACTTAGTTAAGTCTACTCAACCTTCTGGTTGCATCTGTAATATGTTGAGGCAAAAACAATAACCACTAATGAACCAATTTACAAGAGTTTGTTTGGTTAGTGTTTAACACTAAGTGAGATAATATGTATGAATCTAACATTATCTAATAGTTAAAATGAATTTGTATTTGTACAAGTGTTTAGTATTCAAACAATAAATATGTTCAAAGTATTGTTGATTAATTTATTTTGATGTTCAATGTTGGATCAACTTTGTTATTTGAGTCAAAGTTCTTCAATTTGATTCAAAGTTTCAAATCTAAAATTTGTTCAGAGTTTTTGTTTAATTTGTAATGGATCCAATGTATCAAGATTTTCAATTCTTGTGCAAAGTAGTGTTTCTTATTTGAGGAAAATTGTTCTGTAGATTTTTGATTAAATTATGTTACATCCTTGAAACGTTGTGTTTCTTATTCTTCAAATTGAAATGTTAATTTGTCTCCATTTTGTTCATATTTGAATTAATGTCTTGTTCAAAATGATTTTTATGTTGCAATGAAGCGGAGTTTTAATTTTGACCGTTTCTGCAAATTCGAAAATTATTTCCATTGTCAATTGTGAAGTCTTTTTGTAAAGTGTTTCTTGTCAATTAAGTACACTTACCCAAATATTTCTATTTGAACATAAACAACTTTTAGAGTCTTTGACTTTTTTTACATGTGATGACTTTTTGGTCTAAGATTAGAAGAAAAACAATCACATGTCGTTTAAATAACTTTTAATCATGACATGATTGTATAGTCAAGATTTAATCCTCTCACCTTATATACCACATAAATAAATTCTAACATGGTTATATAGTTAAGTTTAATCCTCGTACCTTTTCATTTTAAAACTCTTCTTATTTGATATGCATTTACGCTTATAAGTAATCATTTTATTCTTTTCTTTTTAACTTAAAAAAATATGGTAAATTATACCATAATTAACTCACACAACTATGAAGTTTCGGTTCAAATTTGAAACAAGACATTTAACTTAATAATATTCATATTCGTCAAAACTAGAATTTTAAGGACTATTATTCTATTCATTCTAAATACTCTTGATTTATATTTTGACTTAGATGAATGAGATTTATTAATCTTTTCTTTTATCCAAATATAAATAATCCGATCAATAAATTATAGATCTTGATATGAGTATTTCCTTTCTATTATTAATTAAGAGATTTCTATATATTTTTTTACAACGGGATACATGTCTTAATCTATATAATGTTTAGCAGTAACAAAAGTGAAATAATAAAAATATATAATTTTTTAAATAGACATTATGCATAATAACGAACAATAGTCTTTCTTATATGTATATGTCTAACTCGGGAAACCGTGTATTAGTGTATACTTATATTTGTCACTTAAAAATTAACAAAAAAATATATAAGAGGCAAAAAAACTTTAATATTAAAAAGAGAGACAGTTAGGTTTTTTAGTGGACTAGTTGATGAAAAATTGTGGTTCACAAAAAATGTAGAGGGGTATACTTTGATAGCTTTTGCAGGTATCATGTGACGGCATATGTTCATCTATGAGACAGCATCTTATGGTGATTTTGCGTATACCGAATGAACAAGGAAAAACCAGTCATATATATAGGAAGGTTAAAGAGAAAAGTAAAAGTCTATACGCCAAAAATATCACACTCTCATTCAATAGCTTCATGAAATTTGCTATTTAAAAAATTAAATAAAAAGCATCACGAAATTTGATACGTTACCCGTTGATATTATTTTGTTTACATTTAGTATATACTACTTCCTCCAATCTTATTTATAATGAGTGGATTGATTTTGATGTTTTTTTTTTTTTTTATAAAAGGGATTAGATGTAGTATTAAATATTTTTGTG
>JBBPBS010000753.1:3930369-3945449 GCA_037974835.1 Cicer judaicum | reverse complement strand
TTTTTAAGTTAATTTAATAATTAATTTTATCAAATACTTAATTAGCTTAACTATCTGCAAATGTATCAAACATAAGTTAAAATTAAACGAAGATAATGAGAAAAAAAATACATTAACTTATTGATTTCAAATGGATTTAAAGAATACATCTAATTTATATTTTATTATTTTTGTTTTTGTTTAAGTTCAAAAGGGTTAATTATTATTTATACTGGTGTGTGCTATCTAAATTTCAAGTCATTTATTTATTATTTAATAAGGTTAGGGAGTTAGATGCTTCAGTTTGATATAATTATAAAGAGAAATATTCTTATTAATCTAATATTTGCTAGATTAATTGTAACAATTTAAACGTCAACCATGGCTATTTTTCTTTTGGAGTCATGTTAACAATTATTAGTATCTATCCAATTGTTGGGTAGTTGACATTTTTTTTTTAAGAAAATACGTCCGATCGATTATTATAATAAAATATCATCAAAATTATATCTTTAATTTTTTTTATGTTATTTGCGACTACCACTTAATTTATAATTTTTCTTCTTGTTTCGATCATTTATTTTTTTGAAATATTTATAGTTATCCATTATTATTTTTTACCGACCTTTTATCATTTAATATATTAGGGTATTTTGTGTTTGGTTGAAAAATTGTAACATTTATAAATTTATTTATTTTGTCTTGGGCACGGGGAGGAGAAAGGTGTATTCAAAGCAGCATCCAAATCATCTTTTTTCTCTCCCCTATAAATAAGCCTCCCCTCCAAAGTCCAAATATCACAAATAACTCTCCTTCACGTTCAGTGTCACTTCCCACACTTCCAAAAAAAACACTCCTTCAATTACTTTCAGTTCAATTTGGTTCAGTTACTCATTTTTTGTTCATTAAATTGCGACCATCATGTTTTCACTTTAATGTCACTTCCCCTTCGGCTAGCTTCAGCTTTCTTTTTCCCAAAAACAAAAACAAATAATTAACCACCATAAAATTTCAGAGATAAAAAATGCCAGTGAACATAACCTCCATCAAAACATCTTCCAATGGAGTTTGGCAAGGAGATAATCCCCTCGATTACGCTTTCCCTCTCCTCATTGTTCAAATCACTTTAGTCCTCTTCGTTAGCCGCTCCCTCGCTCTCCTCTTCAAGCCTCTCCGCCAACCCAAAGTCATTGCTGAGATTGTCGTATGTATCACACATAACTGCATTCATTCATTCTTTTCATTTTATACTCTTTACATTTAAATATATTTCATTTGCATGCATTTTAGGGTGGAATTCTGTTAGGTCCATCAGCACTAGGAAGGAACAAAAGCTATTTGCACCGCATATTTCCATCATGGAGTACACCAACGCTAGAATCCGTTGCAAGCATTGGTCTTCTCTTCTTCCTCTTCCTCGTTGGTCTCGAATTAGATCTCAATTCCATTCGCCGTAGCGGTAAAAGAGCATTCAGCATAGCAGCTTGCGGAATCTCCCTTCCATTCGTCTCCGGCATCGGCGTTGCAATCGTCCTCCGCAAAACTGTTGACGGAGCCGATAGAGTCGGATTCGCTCAATTTCTCGTTTTCATGGGAGTCGCGCTTTCAATAACCGCATTTCCAGTTCTGGCACGAATCCTCGCTGAACTCAAACTTCTAACAACGCGCGTGGGCGAAACCGCGATGGCAGCAGCAGCATTCAACGACGTAGCCGCGTGGATTCTACTCGCTTTAGCAATCGCATTAGCTGGAAATGGCGCTGATGGTGGTGACAGTAAAAGCCCTCTGGTTTCCGTTTGGGTTCTTCTGTCAGGAGTCGGTTTCGTTGCTTTCATGATGGTTGTTATAAGTCCCGTAATGAAGCGCGTGGCTCAAAGATGTTCAGCGGAAAATGAAGCGGTTAACGAAGTTTATATATGTTTGACTCTAGCGTGTGTTATGATTTCAGGATTTGTAACGGATTTCATAGGGATTCACTCAATATTCGGGGCATTTGTATTTGGGTTGACTATTCCGAAGAGTGGGAATTTTGCGGAGAGGTTGATAGAGAGAATTGAGGATTTTGTATTGGGTTTGTTACTTCCGCTTTACTTTGCTTCGAGTGGGTTGAAAACTGATGTGACTAAAATTAGTGGCGGAAGAGCGTGGGGGCTTTTAGCTTTGGTGATTTCAACGGCTTGTGCTGGGAAGATTCTTGGGACTTTCGTGGTTGCGATTATGTGCATGATTCCCGCTAGAGAGTCTCTCACACTTGGCGTACTTATGAACACCAAAGGACTCGTTGAACTCATTGTACTCAATATTGGAAAAGAGAAAAAGGTCAGCTTCTTTTTTCCACTCAGTAATTCAATTAATTAGTTTATTCATTACATTTTTCTCATTAAATACTTCAATGAAATTTGTTGCATTTTTTATTACAAATGTAGCATAATTTTTTTTGTTATAAACTTCATTGAAAATTGATATATATATATATATATATATATATAAAATAATACCTCAAATAATTGAATAATTTAATTTCACGCAAATGTATGTAAATGAGAGGAGTATTATATTGAAAATGATGGTTAAAAAATACTATTAAAAAAAATCAATTAAATTGAGATTATTTTTTTAAATTGATCAATAATTTTGAGACGGAGTGAGTAATATTAAATTATAAATTAAAAAAATTTATTTTTAATTTTATCTCAACTGAATAATATTAAAATATTAATATTATTAAATCGTATTTAAAATAAAAAAAATAACTTTAATTAATAAAATCACTAAACACAATACTTTCAATTTTTAATAATTTTACACAAATAGAAAAATAACTTTAGTACATAAAAAATGTCTCACTCATCATGTACTTCCGTCTTCATTAACATACTTGTATAATAATACTATTGATAATTTGAAAACGACATAAAAATGGAAAAAACAATCTTTAAAAATCAAATCTAAAAAGGAACCGAAGAAATATAGTTTAACACATTCCGTTTCTTTTAATTTGTCAATTTTTAAGCAAATTTTATTTTTATTTATATGTCGTTTTCAAATTTCAAATTAACTTTCAATCTTACGTATGCTGATATGAATAATTCAAATTTCTAAAATAAGGTCTTGAATTTGAGTTCTTAAGATGAAAAAACAATGCAGACAAAGAAGAATATAATAAAAATACTAGTCAACTGAGTTCTTTAGCTTGTATTAGCGATTAAAAAAAATTCTCCATTAAATAATAATATGTATAATTTCAAAAGAAAATTCAACTACAACGTTTTCAAGGAAAAAACAATGTAATGCTGGAAAATGGAATACATGTTACTGTTTGGTTTAGGAATTTAATGAAGAGGAATTAAGAGCTTGATTTAGGTTAATTAAGAACAGGGTGACACGTTGTTGGTGTTTTAGTGTGTATTGATTTGGTTGGGTGATTGGGTCGGCTTGACAGTTCTATAAAGTACTTCAAACATTACTTGAACGTGTCCACATGAAAAGTTGAAAGAAGTGTGCAAAGTTAAATTTGTTTCATATGCATCTTCTTTGACTTGGTATGGTTTATGTTAAGTTTCAATACTTTATGGATATGATTGGAAAATAATGTCGCTGTGATTGACGATTTTGGGTGAATATTTTATTTATTCAAAATTTTAATGATATAAGTGATTGGGAATATGGTGATTCATCAACCAAAAATGTTTTTGCTTCCATCTTAATGTTTGACTGATGTTATGGCTTAGCCGTGTTGAAAAGGTTTTTAAAATTAACAAAGAAAAAAGATAAATACGTTAAAGATCCATATAAAATTTTCAGTATTTAATCAAAAATTTAATTCTAACAACTAAATTAATTTCTTTTATATATAATCAATTATAAAAAAAATCATACATAAATTACATCTTTAATATCATCCATCCTTAAAAAAAAATGCTGCGGTGTCGAATAATGTTAGGAAATTAATTAGATACTTATATAGTCCAATTGCATGATACTAATTTTCATGTATATTTATTTTTTTCTGACCAGTACTTAAGTAATAATAATAATGGCGTCTGTTTCATATAAATATGAATCTCGTGAAGGAAGACTTTGGTGGTCGCCTTGTTTCGTATATTTTCTACTTTTCCATGCTTATCCTGCACTTTGCTGAGCTCATATGCAATTTCATCCAATTAGTGTATGCTTTTTTTTATCAAATCATAGCATGCATTATGAGCTAGCTTTATAAAAGAGAAACGAAACACGTTTGAAGCCGGTGATAAATTTGGAAGCTAAGGAATTGGTCTGTCCAGTTAATTACTGATTTTTAATTTACTCCTTTTGGGATGGCGTGTTCACTTTGGAATCCTATTTACTAGAAATGTTTTCTTTTTCGAGAAAATATTTACTAAGAAAAGAAAAAAAAAATGGTACACATAAAAGTAATATATTGCAAGAAAAGTCTAGACTGTGCCAGCATCATGAGTTCATTCCCACCACGTTCCTGGTTGTCATAAGTATTAACATGTGTCATGTGCAATGAAATGCCATTCAATTGGCCTAGCTTATAGATTCAGCAATCAGCATCATCTTGATTATATAATTATATTCATGTTTCACTTAGTTTCTAATGAGTTCCAAACAATAAACAATATCGATAATTCATTTCCAAGAAAATTAATTAAATTAGTGAGATATTTAAAAATAATAAAATTATGAAACTTGTCTTTTCTAAACTTAATAACAAAAATACTCTAATAGGAATTTTAGTTTTCTATCACTATTTTTTTGACTAATTATTTCACTAATTCTATTTTGTATTAACAATGTATTATGCATTATAATCACTGTTTCACACTCTTTTTAAAAATAATTTATTTATGGTTAAAAACAGTATGAAAATCTATCGGCACCAAGATATTTCGTACTATACTTTTTGTTTTATTTTTAATAAGTCTTCCAATCTAATATTGTCATTTTGTCTTTCTTAGGCCATATAATAAGAGTTGATTATCGCTTTGGGCTGGGTAATTTGACTATTATAGTAGGGAATAAACATTCTGCCTGGTGTAAAATTATTGCTAATTATAGCACATGAATAATATACTTAGCCTACGGTGATTAATTTTTGTTGTAGACGCATCAAAAGTAATGAAAGATATTAAATAATAGAAATATAATCTAATGTCGTATACAAGACATACATTACCTTTTTTTTTTAAAAGAGGCAAGACTTAAACAAATCATTTTAAAAATAAAAAATAGAAGATTATTCAGATTATCCTAATGGTTATGAGATTTGAATTGTCTGTGCAATCAACTATTTCAAAATAATTGATTAACATTGAATTATCCAAATTTTAACTTCAATATACACTCTAATTTGGACCGTATATAATGGGTTAACATGTGGCCGACTACACCCAGTGAGGACCCTAAATCTAAATCCATGGCTAATACATTTTCATTTACAAAATGTGTCCTAACATTATATGAACGAGTAATTTTATTACAAAATGTGTCCTAAATATGGAAAATATGATCAATGTTATAATTTTTTTTTACTGGATTTAATTATAGGTTTTGAATGACGAAATATTTGCAATCTTGGTACTCATGGCTCTGTTCACAACCTTCATAACAACTCCACTTGTAATGGCAATCTATAAACCAGCTCGTGGCATCGCGGCAAAAACTATCCGCAAGCTTGGTGATATGTCAACACATTCTAAAGACAAAAACGTTGTGGACCAGCTTCGTGTCCTAGCTTGTATCCACGGTCCAAGCAATATTCCCTCAATCATCAACCTCATTGAATCAACTCGTAGCACAAAAACTTCCCTCCTCAAAGTCTTTATCATGCACCTTGTTGAGCTCACAGAACGTTCATCTTCAATCATAATGGTTCAACGCGCTCGCAAAAACGGTTTTCCTTTCTTCAACCGTGACCAATGGTATAACCGTCTTGCTGGGGCTTTTCAGGCCTATAGTCAATTGGGCCGAGTCATAGTCCGGTCCACTACGGCAATATCTTCTCTATCCACAATGCATGAGGATATATGCCACGTGGCGGAGGAAAAGAGAGTGACAATGATCATTTTGCCCTTCCACAAACATTGGAGAATGGAAGTTGATGATGAAAATGAAAATGAGGGCCATGAGGTGGTGGAAAATGCTGGGCATGAATGGAGAGGTGTGAACCAAAGGGTGCTTATGAATGCTCCTTGTTCTGTAGGCGTGCTTGTCGATAGAGGATATGGGCTTGGGTCGAAGAATTTGGGCCATGATGGAACTGTGACCCAACGGATATGCATTGTATTTTTTGGTGGGCCTGATGATCGTGAGGCTTTAGAGTTGGGGAAGAAAATGGCTGAGCATCCGGCAGTCGCAGTGACAGTTGTGAGGTTTGTTGAGCAAGATGGGAGTTTGAGTGGTAATAACTTTGTTTTACGTCAATCGCCTAACAAAAGTACAGAGGAAAATTATACTTTCTCCATCGCAAAAATGAACCGACAAAAAGAACAGGTAATGCTCCATAAACACTTACTAACTCAATTATTAATATGCTGATTTTTGCTTTTGATGCCCATTTTTGTAAATTTTTTATTGATATGCCCATAAAAAAGGTTACATGTGCATTCGAATATATCTCATTATTATGTTATTTTGCTATCTTGGTTCTTGAAATATAAATCCCAACAATTATCATACAATCAGATGTATGAGTAGATTTTTATTTAACTGATAATGCATATGAATTAAGGGCAATTGTTTTATCATTTTGGTTTTTCCATTCTGAAAATTTTAGCAACAAAATAATTAAATAGCTAAATTCTTAAACAGACTATTTGATTGAGGAAATTAACTAGGAGGATTAATTAAATCGACACTTTGTCAGAAATTAGACCAAAAACGAAATATTGCCATATTTTGGGACTAAACATGTTTCACCTAACTTTAATTTATTTTTGCGCATTATATATACTTACTTATTTTAGAGGATTATCCTTTTTTTTTTTTTTCAAATGAATCAACTTGCATACCTATGCCTTGTCATATATGTTCAAGTACAATATGAATGTTTTTTTTTTTATAAAGGTTGCTATTAATTAATTTCAGGAGTTGGATGAAAAGGCAATGGAGGAACTTCGAAGCAAATGTGGTGAAACAGTGAAGTATATTGAAAAGGGTAGTGGCAACGTTGTGGAGGAGGTAATAGCTATAGGAGAAAGCGGGGACTACGATCTCATAATTGTTGGAAAGGGTCGGTTTCCTTCGACTATGGTGGCAGAGCTAGCAGACAGGGAAGCAGAACATGCAGAGTTAGGTCCCATAGGAGACATTCTAACATCCTCAATAGGACACAAAATGGTGTCATCAGTGCTTGTTATTCAACAACATGACGTGGCATTGAGAGAGGATTCACCAATGTACAAAGTTAAGGTGCATGATGAAAACATTGCTGAAGTTTCATCTAACAGACATGAGATCACCATAGCAAACGATAATGCAGTGTAATTACCTGTTTTTAATCATTTTGTTACTTAGGAGACGAGACATCCCTAAAGTAATACTACCACTATATCATGCAAAAGAGAGAAACTTCAAAACAAAAACAGTTCCTCTCTCTATATTGAAGTTGTGTTTATAAAGTAAATATGTAATTATCCTTTAATTTTGGTGGGCTGATAATACCACTGGGTGCATCTTGAATGAAATAAAAATAAATATTTTTCTTTACGTTGAGTTGTACAATGTGCGAATTGGTTATGCTGTCTAATTTTCTGTGAACTATATACTGAACTTATTCGCAAACCCTATCCATCGAGATATAGATGTCTTAAAGAATAAAAGAAATGTCATGAATTTTTCATTTTTTGGGCTTGTTGTGTGAACGTACTACCTCACTATTTATGGGCTTACTTTGTAGTAAAACAAAAAGTTTGGCTTCAACATGTGTAGACTGCAGAGGGACAATGTTTTTATGGTCTTGATAGATAAAACAAGTTTTGGGTAGCTATTTTTCTCTCTTCCAAAATCACTTTGGAAGTACACATTCAAAAAAAATATGTTTTATTTGCTGTTCAGATGTATACTTTAGATCCAATCTAGACCCGAGGAAGTAGTTGGAGAATGGTGATTGACGGGGACTTTCTTCCTCGAGAGGATGTAATTGCAACGACTTTAAGTTATTGAGAGGTATCTATGCAAACACTCTTCCTAGTGAGAGGTAAAGTGGCAGAATTCTCACACGTCATCAGTGCCCAATGTCATATTCGACTGTTATAGTAATGAAAGAAAGAGCTATTGTGGCTATGGATTGGGCAGTGATCTTATGAGCCTTTTGCTGGTATGATTCGTCGGGATGGGACCTAAGCCCTTTCCGAAACAACTTCCAAGGAGTCTAGTATGCTCAAACTTTACTAGATGCAACTTACAGAACTCATTGATAGTTCATCTTCCATCTTGATGGTTCAATGTAGCCGAAAGAGTGGGTTTCGGATAAACAATAGGTTCCAAAGAGGAACCATGCACAAGGCTTTTTGTGTTTGTGGTCAAGTTACAGGGAAAAGAGTGTGCATAGTTTTCATTGGAGGACCAGTAGATCGAAAGATTTTAGAGTTGGGAAGTAGGATGGCAGAACATCCAGCAATTAGATTGTTTCTAGTGAGATTCACTTCACACAGAGAACATACTTTCAGGGATGAAACACAACTACAACATATAATCACTCTAAACAAATGACAACAACTAAAGCCCTTTATCCATAGAGAATAGATTCACCCAAGAGTATCTAACAATTCAGTAATTTAGCAAGGATCTGTAAAGCCAATGAGATAAAACTATAACATCTTACAGTTGTTGCGTAGAAACTCTCCAGCTCTTAGTGATGAAATATATAACAAGTAAGTGTATCTTTTTACCGTAAATAGTTCAAATGGCATTAACTGCAGATGACTCAAAATTGGTCTTAATGATTTAGCTTTATACACACAAAATTGATCTTGCTTGCCACAATAGTGATTGACACGAAGGACAACAACAAATTATGTGAAATAAAATAAGGATGCAAGGAGGCATGGGAGAACAATCATTAAAATAATGACCCAACCAAAACTATGAATATGTCATAGCTACAGATTTAAAACAATCATTAAATTTTCATGTCACAATAATATTTCATCACACTTCCAGGTTATTGTAAATTTGAGCAATTTGCCCCCTTTGCTTTGGAACTTTTAATGGAAAACTTCGATTCCAACCATACAGAAGTTCCCAAAAAAAAAAATTACAGCAAAAAGAAAAAATTACATAAGGGAAGGAGGCATGGGAGAACAATTAAAAATAAAGACTTACATACAATACAATAGCCTCAAAGAATTAATAGTTGACAGTCTGGTCACGTTACCATGTTAAATGACACCCCTGCTTGGCATGTATGCCACCAGTCTGAAAGCTACCGTATTTCTGCCAATTAGGACAAAATTGACACCGAAAAATATAGGCTGAGACCTGATTCAAGAATGATGTCAAGACACAATTTAGTTGAAAGGTGAGTACTAAAAATGAGAGCTAGAACAAAAGTAACAATCAAAATGCAAACTGGAAAAATAAAAAACCAAACATGGATAAAAAATTAGTGGACATGCTTTTGGGTTAAATTTGAATTCCATCAATAATTAATCATACTTACGATTTTTTTTTAAATAAATACATCTCTTTTAACTTAAAAAAGGAAGATCAATCTAGAGATGATGACTACTCACATGCAAACCATCTTCCTTCCCCTCCCTCTCTTTAACAAAACAAACACACAAGAAGCACACATACAAAATTCACTAAGTTCTGTGGAATGCAGGTTAAATTTCAATGAGTTCTGAAGATCATCAAGTGAGACCCAATTGTTTCTAATATCAAAATAAAGCTTGAGCAAAAAGTAATTGCTTAAGTAAATGACAAGTACTAAAAATAACTTCAAGTACCCATTTAAATAAATGAGATTTTTTAATCAGTTCAGCATTGCATAATTTACAAACCTTAGACAAAGCCTCCTCCTGTCCAGCCAGAACCTGAAGTCCCATTATGACCAAAAGATTTATTATCAAATTCATCATCATCTTTGGCATCATCCCAGCCAGCCCAATCATCATTCTTATGAGGAGCTGATCCTTTAGCTGGAACTTCCTTCCTTGTATCTTTGCTGTCCCAATCATCCCAAGAGCTAGATTGATAAGTATTAGTTTGTCCACCTGATGGAGGTTGTCCTTCTCTGGTAGAAGAATTCCAGCCTTTATTCTCTTGATTGAAATCATGTCTATCATTTTGATTTTGTTGCCAGTTATCAGAATTCCCATTCGGCGGGTAATCTCTGGTGTACTCCTCAACCTTTTGTGAGGCCAATGCCATGACCCCTTTCATTATACCCCATGTCCTTTGTCCAATCTCTGATGTCTTCTGAGTGACAATAGTGACAGTTTCATTGACCTTGTGATCATAACCGCCATCCTTTACCTGAAAGGAACAATACAATAAATCAGGAGAAGAATAAACAATGAAATTTCTGGAAGAAGTGTGATAAACAGTAAACTTCCATATGAAAGGAAAAACACCAAAGAATGAGATTTAAAAACATACACAATTCCTTGGCGTAAAAAGATATGCCTAAAAGCGCCATATCTTCTTGGTCCATATCCCCGAACAAAAATAAAAATGATTGATATTGTGAGAAGTGAAAACCCTCAACAAAATAAGATTTCACTATTTCAGGAGGCTATTTGGCAAGGCAGAAAGAGCTATTTATCATTTCCAACAATGCATGTCTAGTTAGCATTTAGCAAATCTGACACCCAATTACAAACAAGACCATTCCAATACACTCTTTTAAGTCCAAATTTCCAACCTGCTGTTCCATAGTTATCACAACAAATTTCATCCCCAGTTCAGTTCAAGCAAGCTATCGACCAAACTAGGTGCAACATGAAGACAGACAAAATCTGACTTCATATTAGGCAAGACAGTTTTCCATTTTCAAATCTAAAACTTTGTGCAACTATAAACCGAGTCAAAACTGCGAAACATAAACAGTAGTAGCAATTTCAAAGAAAAGCTGCTCAAAAGTAAAACTGGTCGGAATTTGGGCTAAATTACTAAATTTGTATTTTTATATATTAGTGATAAATTTCTCCTTTGTCTTTTAGTCGTAGTTAGAACATAACAAAGGACGGAAGGTGGCGACAAATGGAAATGATTTAATTTTCAATGTGTAGGTAGTACTTGATAGAGAGAGAGAATAGTAAAGGTGTTTCTCATTTTCCGCATCAATATTATTTTCCATATCAAGCAAGTTTAGAACGATTAGAATCTGAAATGTGCAGTCATCCTATTTGTGCAGGCTCAGTGCCTCCCCCCTCCCCTAAATAAATAATAACACTCCCATATTATTATTTTTTTTAAAAGGCTCATAGGTGGCTCTATACTTACAAGTGGCTTTACAAAGGACAAAGGGCCACAACAACATTACCATTATCTCCGTTTCAATTGATTGAGTTGATTATCATTTACCAATAGTTACTTCAACTTTCAGAAGCATCTCACTAATTGTAACATGTTACAATACAAAATACATGACCTAACATAAAAATAGAATTCAATTACCAATAAGATTGCCAGACCACCAGAAAAAATATCCATGATAACCAGTTTGGAAGTTGTTTTATGCTCTCATAAATATTAAATTAAGCCAACTCATTGTTCCCCATCCTCCAAAACAAGGAAAAACTCAAAGGAGGCATAGAAATTATATTGCATATCAATTTATTCACACACCTCATTCGCAGCTAATAGAGAAAGGATAGAGTGGCCTTCAAAGATAAACTATGTTAAACTGCATTAGACCTAAGCTTTAGCATCCAAATGTGGCAGGGTAAAATATATCTATAATAAAATGAACCAAGTGGTTGGACCCAAATTGTTAAAACGCTTCCATCAAAGGCAAATTGATCGGAAGTACTGAATTCAATCCCTAACTTAGTTGAAGGCAAATCAATTGGGAGCACCTTATTTGATCCTTAACTGGAATAATCCATTTAAACTAGACCTAAGCAAAATAAAACAAACACAAAACATGTAATAGTTTTTATAGAAAAAGTAGGACCACAATTCACAAAGAATAAATTAATTATGCAAATTACCTTGGCAGTGATCTCCTTGGTGGCAGACTGAGCAACCATCGACAATTTTCCAATTCCCTGAAAACACACACAATACAGAAACATGTCTCAACAAGAAACAAATCACTTCTCCGAAACAAAAAACCAAAAACAAAAAGGAAGATTCAAAAGTTTAACCTCGGAAACGACAGATAAATAATCGCTTTGAGGAGATCCTCTCTGTGAAGGAGCAGGACTAGATCCAAATCCAACATACTTCCCACCCTGCGACGGCGGAATCCCATCCGGTCTCGATTCATTCTCCGCCATCTTCTTTGCGAAGAATCCTTCCTTATTAGCAGCAGAAGCCTCCAATTGCGTCCTCGTGTAAATATCCTCCGTCGATTTCGACCTCGAAGGCGAAATTCCTCCACCAACGAATCCCATAACATCGCCAGTAGACTGATTCCTCCTAATATCGCCGCGAGATCCATAACTATCATCATTATCCCAATTATCATCCCAACCACCACCATTCGACGAAGCCAGAGGCGGCTTCCCCTTTCCAGAGCGAGTATTCGCATTTTCCTTAACAACCGGTGGGTCCCGCCACGAACGTCCTTCAGCAATGGCTTGAATCCGATCGCGGTATATAGAAGCAGCATTTGAATTATACTTAGTTATAATATCGGTTTCCTTAGGGATTCCGTATTGAGCGAGGAAGGAATTTAGGTTTCGGTTACCTCCGGATTCCATTTTCTTGATCTGGAGTTCAGACCATGAATCCATTGTAACAGATCGGACGAACGATATATGAACGCCGAGGCCACGGTGTTTGCCGGAGCATTCCAAACACATGAAGACTCCGTAGGAAACGGAGGCCCATTGTGGATTCTTTTGGGAACAGTCGACGCAGATCTTGTTTGATGCTTCGGATTGAAGCTCACGGAGCCGCCGTGACGCCGCCATTAAGGAATTTAATTAATATTAATATTATGGAGATGTGGTTTATGGTTAATTAATGAATAGAATAGAAAAGAGAGAGAATAAGAAGAAGATGATGAATGAGTTATGTGTTTGGGAATGGGAATGGAAAATGGATAGAAAAGAAAAGGGAGGTTGGAGAGGTGAATGAATGACCGACACCGTTAAAATGGAAGGGGCTGTTGCTTGCTGACTTGGACCGCTCTCTGTTCCCTACTTCTTTCTCTTTTCTTCCTTTTTTTCTTTTTCATTTTTAAGCAAACAAATATAATACTATTTTTTTATTTCATCCAAATCATGATTGATCCAAATTCAATATCTTTTTTCGTTTTTTAAAAACCAAATTCAATATTTTAAAGCAATGGAATTTTGTCAGAATAAAATAGATAAATGAATTCTCCCACATCAGAAAAAAGTATAAAGAGATTGTATTTTAATTTCAACCATCTCATTTGTCATCTTTATTTTTAAATACATTTTCGTGTTTTTTTTAAATAAGAAAATCCATTGTCATAAAATAGATTTATTAAATTATATTAATTTATATAGACTAGCTATTTAATATCCATTGTTATCTAAGGATAAACAATATTATTTTATGTCATATTTTTATTAAAAGGTGGTATAATGTCACAAAATGATAAATTTTTTATTGGATTTATTGTTCATTTTAAAGTCTATATCTTTTAAATTCTTATTTATGAGTTTAATGAATTTGTATTATTACTTATCGGTGTAAAAGAATCATATTACTATTTTTTATTTTGGATTTTATTTATGTTATCTTCAAACGAAAATAATTTGTAATAGTCAATCTCAAATTATTATTTATGTAACTTTTTAATTATGATGGTTATAATTATTAAGTGGGATGATAAAATTAATAGTTTTATAAATTAAATAAAAATTCATAATTTCTATTTGCTATTAATGTAAAATTTTATATTACTAAATATATATGGTATTTTCTATTTACTTTTTCATTTTAAAGACAATACTTTTGTTTATTGAAATAGTAATTTTTATTTTAATGGATTGATTTACTGGTTAAGATGAATAATAACTTGACTATTGATAATTAAAATAGAATATTGCCTAAAAAAAATAAAAATTAACTTGACTAAATCAGTTGAAAGTATTTGGACTTATTTTAATTGAAACCTTTTTGCGTCTTTAAGTGACGTAATTTAATCATAGCTCCCTCTTTTAGTTAATTTAGTGGATGAAAAACACATCACACTGCCCAATTTAATCATATTGTGGTTTTGTGAAGTGTAAAGCAATATAATTGTTATTTAATTATGATTTATCAACTTTGCCCTTAAATGAGGATCCAAGACTATGGTACCGAAAACTGCATTCGAGCTAGTGTCTGTTCTATCGAGATGATATATCAAGTTTAATAATTTTTGCTTTTTTTTTAAATAAAAATTAGCTTGAGATTTAGATTGTTTAATCTGCATGAATACATGCTGTCACATTTAAGTTTATTAAGTGAGTGTCATGTAAATCATACAATTTATAAATTTAAATCATTTAATTTATATAATATATACTATATCACATTCAAATTTATTAAATGAGTATTACGTGGAGGATATAATTTATATATATTTATAAATGTGTATTTGGTTTAAGGTTTTGAAGGGAAGAGAAAGTGTCTACGAATATTTAAAAAATATTATGTATAGTTCAATTTTTAAAAGAAGATGAGAGTATTATATCAAAAAACAAAAACGAAAAGAGATTAAAACACCTTATAAATAATTTAACTTTTTTTATTCTTTAAACCAAATATAAGACCATTAAAAAAAATCATCTTCTCTTTTTTTATTGAACCAAACATATGTATATTTATCTTATCTCCTCTTTCTTCTCTTTTTCTCCATTAAAATTTCTATGATCTTGTGAATCAAAAAGACCTTGAAAAATATGTTTACGAGTTAAATTTGGTTAATTTACATACTTGGTCCTTTAATTTAATTTTAGATAATATTT
>JBBPBS010000753.1:3899232-3929742 GCA_037974835.1 Cicer judaicum | reverse complement strand
TATATATTTAAACAACGACATAATAAATAAATAAATAAATATGATATCATATTGTTCTTTTAATATTTTTAAAATATATTAAAATATAAATTTAATTATCCAAAATTATTCTCTTCAAAAATCAACTTGTAAATAAACCTAAAGATTCATCTTGGTTGGAAGGGTTTAAAAAAAGAAAAGAAAATTAAAAATATATCTTTAATTTAATTTTTAAGAAGAAAAGGAACAAATTAATCTAATTTATTTTTGTTCTTAAGAAGAAAAGAAAATTAAAAATATATCTAAAATTTATTTTTGTTCTTAATCATTATTAATTTGTATTGATTCAATGTACACTAAATACATGTCATATAATTATGGGCTGATAACAAACTGGCAGTTGTCCACTAGTTGAGTCACAACTCATTCTTATTGACAGCCAACTCACATATGTTCATATATTGATACTGATGATATTGATACCTCATGTCACATAGAAGCTCACCTGTCCAAAATTCCGCTTTAAACTCCAATACTCACTTCAGTGCTTGATAGTGCGATGAAGTGTAAACTTAATCTAAATTATTTTTATTTATATTCATTCAAATATTCAAGGGAATACATGTCATTCATTTATAAACTGGTAATAAACAATACACAATAATAAATGTTAAATTAGTCTTTTAGTTCTTTATTTTATTTTTTTAGTTTTATTTTAAGTTTTTAATTAATTTTTTTCATTTTAATACTTTAATTATATTTCTGTTAGTTAAATTGATTTTTTCAAAAGTTAAGATTTGTCATCTTACACACCTTCAAACTCATAAACTCATTTTTTTTATAATTTTCTTCAACTTAAAAATTCAGATAATTTATAACTTCAAATTTATAATATTTCAAATTCAAAAAAAAAAATCTAAATTCATTTTTCATACATTCACCTTCCCTTCACTTTTATCTATCATTCTCTATCTTCACTTTTTTTATTTTTTAAATCAATCGTTTTATTTCTCTTTTAAACAAAAAAAACAGTTAGATTTGAATTTAAATTATATTTTTTGAGAATTGGATCAATGCAAATTCTTTTGCTCATATTTAATTTTTTAATCTAATTTCAAAAGTTTTAACCAAAGTTGTTTCAAACTGTTTTTTTCTTTTGATTCATTTGGTATTGATCTTTCTCTTTTTTATCTCTTTCTCTTTTATCTAAAGATTATGGTTTTTATGTATGAATTAAGAGAAATTCCTTTTTTTTAAAATAAGTGGTTTTTAATATTAAATTTTTTTTAAAAGGTTAAGAATAAGAAATTGTAGATAGGGGATCTTAACTAATTGATGGAAATACAATTTTACAGACTTATAGAAAGTATCTATTTGGAAAAATATGAGCTTGAGAATCTTTTTATTTTTCTAAGTTTGAAAGGTTATGAAATTGATTTTGGAACTTATGAGTTTGAAGGTAATAAATTTGATATGTTTTTAGTTTGAATAGAATCATAAATTTATGAATTTTTAAATTAATCAATATCATAAATGTATGAGTTTGAAGATAAATAAAACGAAAAAGATAATAAAATTTATTTATTTTTTATTAAAAACTAACAAAAATGATTATTTTAACTAATTGATATATATAGTTATAGAACAATTATGTGTTAAAGGATTAAAGATTAGTTTAACCTAAAATAAATAGTTTTTCTTAGAGAAATTTTAGTGTCAATGAAACAACTTTACCAACATTTGATTTTTTAAGAGAAAATGGTAAATTGGCAGTCTTCATTATTCTTAAAAAGTAATGATGTATTTTTATTTTTTTCAATTATCACTTTAGAATTTTACTCTTGTAAAAATACAATATTATTCAAACTTATTTTGCATAAAATCTAAAAAATATTGATCGTAACTAAATCCATAAGAATAAGATGTATGCCATGAGTTTGTTTGATTAAGTTTTTAATACAAATGTTTTTTGTCATGGATTTTTGTGATATGATCTCCGAGTTACATATGCACTGACATGGCGTTGAACTGTGACTCGAAAAAAATAGTGTTGAATTGGAGAGTCTTTGTTTGCGATGGCTAGGCTAAACTAAACTAGATAGAGGACAAAGAAAAAAGAAAAATACTAGAAGGGCCCAACCGGGTTCGAACCGGTGACCTCTTGATCTGCAGTCAAATGCTCTACCACTGAGCTATGGACCCATTGATATGTATCAGTCTACATATTCAGCTGATATTATTGTTGCTTCTACTTCTGTTTTCACTTATTAAAATGGAACGTTAATATTAGGGTGATAGAATGAAGAATGATTTGAAATAATAATTAAGGTGATAAAAGTTCAATTAAAAACATTTTCTATAGTTTGATTTTTCAACGCGGTGTAAAAAAAGTTTTATATTGAGAAAATTATAGAGTTTGATAAATGTTTTCCATTCATTAACGACATAATTGTATAAGATAGTAAATTATGTTAATAAGTATGCACTTAAAATGAAATGAATAAAAATAAAATTATTATATTTTTTTAATTGTAATTTTTTTTAATCAAAATCATAAGTGGTTGACCCTTCCTAACATATATTTTTCACACTCACAGATCGATCGAGGATTGAACCTCTAACCAAGTGGATAAATACTTCAAGTATTGAGCACTTCTATCACACCATGATAGTTTTCAAGTTCTAGCCGTTTGGCGTATCATTTTATTTTGTGAGGTTGTCTTTCTCTTTCTCTAATTGTATTAATATGGAGTTAGTCACTTCTTATTGTGAAATAGATGATGGTTAGGTTGCATGTTTTATTATCACACATTATTGATATCTTGTTTGTCTTGTTATATGCTTATTGATATTGTGTTTGTCTTATTAGTGATAGTATATAGAATTATCATATTTTGTTTATTTCACGCTTTTGATTATGATGACTCATTTTTCGATTTTTTATCTGCTTGCACATCGTTTGTGTAGGTTGATGAACACATTAGCTGAAGAAGATAGTATTGATGAAGAAGTTAATGAGTAATCATCACACTTTTAACGTAGTAGATAATTTTAAGCGATATATTGCACCACCATGTTGGTTGACTCTTAAGTATTTTACTTTGAACATATGTGACATTCGAAATTTTAATTTATTTTCGCTTGATTTGTTATTTTTGTATTTTTTGTATTTTTTGTATTTTTATTAGACCACAATTTCCTATATGTTTCCTTAATTCTCTCTAATAAGATAGTTGTCGTCCCACTATTTTCATTCTTCTCCGTAACTCATTTTCTTCATATGTTGGAGATGAGAAGTTTAAGGTCATTTCTTTGCTCGAAATCCATATATATATCTTAACATAAGTATATTAAGTTCAATTTATGTGTATCAATCAAAGACTTAACATACGTGTATCCTAATGAGCAAAGCTCAAAAAGAAAAGAACAAACAAAAGAGCTATTTCAGCAATGAGAACTTCGAAATCTACTTATAATTCTGTAATCTATTTATAACAATACGTACTATATTACTAATTTCATTGTTTAAAAAAGCCCCAAAAAGATCATGGTTCCACAAACAATCCTACAGCTCTCACCACACATGTAGAAGCTGCTACAATCAACGCCGCAAAGATTGGTGGAACGATTAGATCAATCTTGGACTTTACGAAGAAATTGGAAGGAAAGCAGAGGATTTCTCCTGCAACGTCCAATGGCATTCTAATGAATCCATCACTTCTACACTTCTGAGAGAACGAAGAGAAAGGAGATATGGCGGAAACAAATGTCACTTGCGGTGAGATTGACGCCACTGCCACCGTTAAGGTTAATAGCGTTATCCAAGTGGTAGCATAGGTGAATATAGGCCACGGAGTTGTGAAGTGTAAACGGAAGAAGTTAGAGAGCCAGAAAGACATTGTGATGAGGAGATTAATGAAATTGTTAGTTGATGATGTTTTTAAAACTTGGATGAAATAGGTGAGAAACTACCTACCTAATCTAACTACTTTTTGAGTTTTGGGGATGTTGGTGAATTTGGTATCGAAAAATTGTATTCAAGGGACCAATGAGAAGGGTTTATGTGGAGCACGACTTAGAGAGTCATATGATGGCTATGTTGACAAAATAGGGCGTCATTTATGGTGGGTTTGGTTTAGTTGTTACTCATTTTGTATCATTATAAAATGTCATTTTAGATCGTGTGCAATTCTTAAAAAAAGTAAAATAAAATTATATATATTACTCCCTTGGTTGCTAAAAATATAGAACCATACTAAATCATAAGAATTAAGAAAAATCAATAGAAATATTAAATTTGTTAACAATTAATATTATTAAATTTCTTTAAAATAAGCATCTTACTTCAACTTATTTTAGAGAATAAAAAAAATAATAACAAGTTGATACATAAATCAACAATTGATACTAAAAACAACAAAATCATTGATGGTTGAAATATAACACTTTGATTTATGTCATTTTGCTAACTAATTACTTTAGAGTGGCAAATCCAAAATTATTTGTATGTGAGAGAATTTCGACGGTGAATATCTTACTAATTCATCAAGAATATTTTTCAGTAAATAATCAATAGCCACTTGAGCTAATAAATAATAACCGTCACAAAATATACATTTCATTCAAGTGGAGGAAATGTGACCATAAAACAGAGACGAAGGTCGTATAGGAAGTGTTCCAGGCAATACAACGGAAGCATATAGGAAATTCGGTTACGCTTGCAGTTGCAGCAACATTAAATTCACTCACTGGTGGACGGTGCTGATCCCCTCCCCACCTTGAGAGCCAACCAAAGAAAACTGCAGAATGATAAGCATAGAAAAACCAACATGGTCACGACAACTGATTGGAACGAAATATGTGGGGCCAAAAAGAACACGATAGCAATAGTAGCGCTTTGCCATATCTTTAGCTGCGCAAAAGCCCCTTCCTGCACCGCAAAGTAACATAAACTTGACATGAGCAAAGAATCAAGCAAAAAGCATAGGCGATATGAGAACAATAATGGGGGATGAACATACTGGAGACATGAACTACCAAAAGAGCTAACATAAAAAGACCTCAATAAAGTAATAAAGAAGCAAGCTAGAATGTTAATAGGGCATGATTTTTGGAACTTTCTAAGAAAAGGGTAGATGGTATTTGTGTACCGTGTCTTGCTTAAATAGCATTCCTAGCAAAGCATTGAGCTGTGTCATTAGAACACCATCACCTATGCCCAACAAAGCAGCCAAAAAGAGTATATATAAAGTACTGAGAAATCCGCTAGATATGCTGCATCAGGAGCGCCAAAGAAAGTATAAGCGAATTGATATTACACAAGGAAAATAATATCCATAAATGTCAGCCAGACAAAAGGAATATTGCAAACCTGAAATCTAGCAGAAGCAAGATTAGAACAACCGCCTGAGCAAAAGCTCCAACAGAAACTATTGATGTAATGGACGTGAGACCAGAGGTGAGACGACCAGCAGCCAAAGAACACTGACATATTTAAAGAGTTAAGTTTTGAAATAAAATAGATAAAAGAAGAAAATAAGAAATAAATGCTCGCTAGCATGATGTAATCAAGTCACTTTTGGACTACCACCAGCAGCAAGGAACTACAGCTTTCCATTCCAATACTTACGATTCCATCAAAAGCCCCATATGCTGCCATTGCAATACCAACACCAGAAACACCAATTGCAGGAGTTACAATATACTTGGTAAATTCCGCCCTATGAAAAAGTATTTCATTAACAGTACAAAATGGACAAGGACACAAGAACTCAGAGAACCACTATTGGAAGATCATGAGGACAATAACTTATGATTCATATGAAATTACCATACAAATGCTTGTTGTAGACCTGAATATGCTATAAGAGGTATGATCAACAACATCTTCACATCAGACAATGCACTTGTGAGTGATCTAAATAGAGACTTAAGGGACGTGGATTCACCAGCATCAGCATCTGAATCCTTGTATCCTGCCTTACTATTACCACTCCGTTTATGCAGAAAACACATTAATATTGCACCAAAGGTCATAACGAAAAGGAACACAACAAACAATAAAGTTGTGCCATTGGTGCTTCCCTCCTGCAGTGATGAGAAACAAAACCAAATATGAAGAATATGTAAAATAATCAAAATCAAAACTTGTTTGTATCTGAGATGAGAATTCATTGTCGAAGAGTAGAATAAAAACCCAATTCATATTTCCGTCATAAGCAGCAATTTTTCATTCGTAATTGCCAACGATAACGGGTAAACATGAAAAACACCGCCACCTAATTATCAAAGCAAAAATATCAACTTTTCAAAATGTGAAGACTAACCACCACATACCTGCCCATCACTGAGTAGAGCAAATGTAATAAGATTTCCAATAAACTGCAGAACAGGTTTAAAAAAGAATCAAGCTTTAATTCTAAGTAAAATTACCAGTCTTGAGTGAAAAAACAATGATTACCTGATGGAGTGCATACACAGCCCAGAATTCCCCGTTGAAGTCACCAATTACTGCACCTTCGTGGAGATTGTTAATTGTAGCATGACTGCGTGCAGTGGAAGTTAGATATGTTCCCTGACAGGTCAAACTAAGATCAGTTAAGATATGGAAAACCAATGACAATTTGAAGGAACTGTGGAACCTCAACATGTTGCAGGTACCTGTCCAACCCATATTATAGAAGCACAAAACCCAAGATACAAAGAGGCTGGAACCAATGTATACCTGCAGGAACAGTCGATCAATGGTAAAGGATGTCCGTAATACGTTAGTATTATTTAGGCATACACAGTCATATAAAGTAAAACAGAAATTATGCTCAGATATAAAAGCAGAACTATGAAAGAGTATAGATGACCGAGTATGATTTTTTTTTTTTCACAAGGACGACCATATATGATGGTCAACCTTTAATTAAAAGGTTTTTGAGGTATATTTGTTGGTCCCTGTAGTTGTCACTGATTTAGGTTACGATTTCTGAGATTAATACCTTAAACTACAGGGGCCAGCCTTCATTGAAAATACGTTAGATGATTAGTCCAAGACTCTAATAGCCACTGCTGTCTGGAAAGTTTAAGATTCAACAAGAATTCAATCAAACTGTTGATCTGGGGGCATATTTTGTACCAAATAAGAGTCTTATTAAATTTAACTAATCATATGCTACCACGATAACTGAGAAATTCTGATTTTTTTTCTACTTTGCTGCTTATCTAGAGAGATGCTTTCACAAACCACTTACTTACAGCTAGTCTTCTTTTCTCATGATACTTATCAACCAAGAATTCACAATTGCATCTATCTTCTTGCTCAAGAAAGTGGAACACTAAGGAAGTGGAACAATTGAAATTTTATTATACAAAAATCATAATAAATCCATCAAAATCAAATACAGTTCATGTTTTTGACAGCAGCAGAATAATACACGAACATAGGAAAAGAAGATAGCTTGCACTTGCAATTACCAATTCGGCTTCAAATTTGCAGCCACATACAACCAATAACCAGATGTACCGATAATCAAAGCATTCTTGGAACCGAGAATCCGCACCACCAAAGAAGCAAACACAGAGAAAAATGTAAAAGACAAATATAGTATCCCAAGTGAAGTCGTCCCCAAGTCCTCCTCCTGAAAATCCAAAACACACACATACACCATCAAAATTATTCACCAGCCTCCAAATTCAAAATCAATCCAACATCAAAAACACACAAATGCAAAATTGAGTTCAATTCACAATTATTTACCAGCTTCCAAATTCGCAATCAAAATTACCAATAAAGTAGCTTAAGAGTTCAATTTCAATCCTAATTCAAAACAGACAAAGTCAATTTACTAACTCAAAACACACAAATGCAAAATAAAGAGTTCAATTCACAATTATTCAGCTGCCTCCAAATTCACAATCAAAATTACTAGTAAAGCAACTTAAGATTTCAATTTCAATCCTAATTCAAAACACACAAATGCAAAATAAAGAGTTCAACTCACAATCATTCACTAGCATCCAAATTCACAATTACACTAAGTTAAGAGTTCAATTTCATTCTTCATAAATCAAATTAAAAAAAAAAGGCGGGGGGGGGGGGGGGGGGGGGAGAGTGACAGAGAGAGAGAGAGAGATAGAAAACTAACAGTGTTGAGAGAGCTCTGTAAATTTTGAGCAGCTCCATAAGCTAGAAAGATCAATAAAAACGCTATACTCAATACGTGAACATCTCTGGTGTGGCTTTTAGGCGGTTGAAATTGAAGTAGCGATTCATCATCGGCGGCAACCAATGGCGTGTCTTCGTCGCGATGAATAATCACAGAAGCCATTGATCCAAGCTCTGGATCCAGTTTAAGGATATTTATTATTTAGACATATATAAAAATCTAACAACTTTGAATTGCGTGACGAAGTTAACGTACGAACAGAAGAATCGCCGGCACATTACACTACAGGACGAATAGAAAAGATAGAAATAGACGAAACAAAATAGATATTCCTATCGTGGTAAGTAAAGATTCCGATTCTTTGAATGAGTGGTAACTTAGTTTTAATTCTTCTTTTTCATGTTTACTTTGTGTTAGCCTCGCTCGTTGACTTTCATTTTCCAAAGCCTTTTGTTTTCGTAAGTTTCTCCAACGTATGGGATATTTTTTTTTTGAGCAAACAAAATGCTCTAAGCACCCCTCAATTTTACTTCTATTCCACAGTTCCACAAATGCAATGAAATAATATATTATTTTTGTATAAATATTAAAATTTATTATTTTACATATTTATATTATTTCAGTTTGAGTATCAATTTTTTTTTTTAAATATTTCGGTAAAATTGTATTTACGAGAAACTTATTATCAAGACGTTTGGTACCAAAAAATTTATTTGAAGTTGTCTATAACTACTCCAACTTTTTTTAACATTTTCAAAATATAATTTTCTGGTAGTTTGAATTTTCTGGAGATTGATGATCAATCCGGAGATTCGGTTTAATTGTTCTAGATGTCTTCTTGATATCTTTTGTATAGATCAAGATTGATTGAACTTTCTTGACAATTTGGCTGACGGTGTTCCAAACTGTTTCAACTAGCTTAATTTGATACCTTTTACCTTAATGATTCAAAAACCTTCTTTGACTGAGATGAGACATATTGTTTCCTTGCCATGTACTGATGAACATAGTATAAAATTCAGAGGCAAAAGCTTCGTTAAAATAGTGGAGATTGATTGGTCAAGATACTGTGACAGTCTGTCTTGAATCTCGAGATCATTCTCTATTTTGTTCAGAATGTTCTTGTTTCTTTGTCTATTCAATTTTTAACTGTTTTCTTTGTTTTGCTTGATTCCTATCTTTGAATTAACACACTCAAAAGCACATGTTAAATTAATATAACATTTTAGAATCATAATTCATATTCTTAATTAACATTTATTTATTTTCATCAAAACTTTAATTTGAGAGTTTGTTTCAACATTTTTATCATATAAACTTTTTTTAAATGCGTCCCTGATTTTTTCAAATTGCAACTTTATCATATTGTTCATAGTCTCCCAACATTTACACATGTCATTTATATTGTGTTCCAACATTAACTTAACTACCCAATGAGCTGACTCAACCTTATTATTACATGTAAATTATCATCATGGAAAAATCCAACAATGTGTAGTAAAATTACAAATTCGAAATTTTGTAGTGACATGATATACCTGTTAGCTTTTGTTCTCCAAATGCATCACCCGATTTGTCCATGCTTCAACAAACTTTTGCTTATGAGGAGTCAACCAAGTTTCTTTCACATGATCAATAAATATTTTATTATTGACACATGATTGCTCAAACATGTGCAAACGCATGATATACTCTTTTTCATTAGTGCAATACATAGTGTCTTTCCATATAATCAATACTAACTTTTTTTATCCTTTAAGATATATTGCTTGCATTTTGCTCCACTATTTTTGTTGATATGAAATTGACAAAGTAAATTAACAACATGTAGAAATACAATACTAACTGCTTTCAGTACAGCAAAATATCTATCTGTCACAATTATAAGAGGAAATTTGTTTTGTGTAACAAACAATTCTTTTAACCTCTCTAATGCCCAACATAAGTTTTCTTCACGTTCACATTCGAAATAAACAAATTCAACTACAAATGTCATCTTTTTTGATGTCATACCAACAACTTCAAATAATAGCATTTTGTATTTATTGGTTTTGTAGGTCTTGTACATAATCAGCACGATAGGAAATAAGTTCAATAACTTCACTAAATATAGATTGACCAAAAAAATATCTCTCATAACATATAAGTTTTCCTGTTTTCTATTCCAACAAACATATTTTGTATCTTCAATTAATTTGAATAAATATTGCATCTTTATCCTATGACCTCTCACGTGCAATCGAATTATACCCATCTGTTTATGTATTTGTAAGATCTGAGTAATATTGTTCTTATATAGGTCTTACAATGAGAGTAATATGTGTCATGGTACAATATTATATTTTTTGAAAGTCATGAACATATTTTTTCTCTTCTTCATCTAAACGTCTAATAAATGCACGTCCCTTCAAAATATCAAGTAATTCATCGTTCTGAACTTCATAAATTATGTTAATTGTCAATCATAAACTATCTTTTAATAGTTTTAATCTAAACTTGAAAGGATATTCACACTTTTTGTTGAATTTAAGTTAAACTATCAACACATTTGTATTTTTCTCCTATGTCACAACCTAATATTAAGTTATGCATCCTCCCTCCATCTCCTGTGTTTTTATTGATCTAGTAATGACAAAAATCACTTTGATTTTTTTTTTATACCAATTTATCTAACCCAATACACAATAGCTTCCCGTGTATCAAATATCTTAAATAAATTATAAGAATTAATCACAATAATAGATTTTCATAATATTTATATTAATTATAATTATTCATAAATAATATGTGTCAAAATCGTTGGTAGTATCAACACATGTTTTATCACATAAGTGATTTATTCATATCAGTTAAAACTTATATAAATAAATAAAATAATTTTTTTAAAAAAAGGTGTATCAGAAAACATTTTCACAAGTTTTTCGATGCAATAGACTTTACTGAAATCTTTTTAAAGGTTCTGGTACACTCCTTTTTAATATTTTGTATCGAAAATTTTTTTAAAAGTTTTTTCTACTAATTTTTTTGTATTGGAAGTCTTTTATAAAAAAAAATTTATCGGTTATTCCAAAAATCTTTAAATGGTAAAAAAAATATTTGAGTTGGTAAAATAAAAAATTAATAGGGTAAATTTAGTATTATAAGTGATTTTTTTTGGGCTAAACTAATTTTATTTTTTTTAGAAATTTATGAAAATAATAAATTTAACTAACAAAATTATAATTAAGACAATAAAACGTAACAAAAATAGTTAAACCACTAAAGTGAAATTAAAAAATAAATTAAATGTCTAAAAAAAAGTAATTTATATATGATTTATTATTTTTATTTAATTTTCCGTGTGAATTAGCACAATAGATGTAGTATTTTATTGCAGAATATAATAATATTTTTGGACAAGCTTGTTTAGGACACATTTTGTTTGTGCTTAATTAATTCAAGTCATTTTAGTTTCATTTATATTTTTCATTCAATAATTAATAATCAGTGAAGTTTTGAAGAAAAATGCTCGTGCAATAGTTTTCTCATTGATCGTCAAAATTAAACTAGTTAACAATAACGCTATGTGTCACATTTTCTTATATTAGATATTTAGATATAATAAAATTTTACAACTAACTAATAATAGAAATATTATAAAATAAAATCTAAAACAAAGTCTTAATAATAACTCTAACAGAAACCCATTTACAAGCTTTATAAAAAAAAAATGAAATCATAAAATCATCTTACGTGAAGAGGTGTAACAATTTAGAAAAACCTAAATAAAATTATACCACCCTCAGGTGGTTAATTGATTGAAAAAATTAAAATGGAATTCGCACTGCCTGACTTAACTTCCTCCATGGCTCCATCTAAGCAAGCACGTCTCTAGATGACTTCAATTTGTACTAAAACCAAATGACACAGAAACATGTATTGTCCACAGCATAATACAAAATAGTAGATAAAACATAGAATAGGCAGCAGATCGTTTTATTTTTTATAGACCAAAATTTAGAACACGGATCAGTATAAAAATAGGTCTGCAATACTCCCTAACATGAAATTTTAATTACCATATCCAATCCCACTGGATCATAAATAGAACATTTTGTTGGCATGTTCTTCAACAGAACCGATGAGTCCATAAGCATTGGAAGATAAATAAATGAGAACTTAGTATCAAAAAGAATTCTAGAACTCAAAATGGGTAGAACAAAGAACTCGAGCAAAAATCAGAGCAACCAGCACAATATCAGGCATGAAGACCCCAAAGGCCACAGTGGCATACGCAATAAATGGAACACAAAATGATCAACGAGATCCCCTGGAAGATGACCAAGTTGAAGATGACCGTGTACCCCCACCAGATCCAAATGAGGATTTGCGCTCCCCCCATCTGTCACCATCCGCCCTACTGCTACTGTTACCCCAACGATCTGCTTCTGGAGGAGGAGCAACTCCTGAGCTTTCAACTCTCTCTCGACGGAACTTAGGGACATATTTCCCTGGAGCTGGGGCTGCAGACGCGGCAGCTGCAGCAGGAGCAGCAGACCCAGACTCCAATGGACGGGCAGGAGGCTCATGAGGCCTCAGAGCTGGTTCAGCAGGTTTGCCCAACAATGCCTCCCTCTTTTGCTTCTGAGCCTTCTCATCAAGTTCTTTCTCTCTCTGCCTCTGAATTTCAAGTATCTCATCCAATTTATCTTGGCGCTCTTTGTCTTCCTTCTTTTTTCTCTCAGCCTCTGCAGTTCAGAAACACAAGTAAATACAAAATAGGGGATAGGCTACTGGATAGTAACAAGCAATTAATAATGAAGAATGAAATACAATGGATGAAATTGAAAAACAATAATGACTGCTATGGTGGAATTTAAATAGATTCATTCAACCAATCCAGTTTAAACCTTCAACAATAGATAATCTTAAAAAAGCAAGCTTCAGCAATTATATGTTCTAAGCAAACAAACTACTAATGATTACCTTCACGCTTTTTAACTTCTTCCTCCTCACGCAATTTTTGTTGTCTCTCTTCTTCCAACTTAAGGTAATATTTCAACTTCCTCATTTTTTCCCTCTCCTGTCTCCTAGACTGTAAAATTCTAGAGATGCGTTCTTCCCTTTCTTTCCTCAGTCTATTAAATTCTGCTTGGCGATGATTGACAACTCTCTCTTGAAATGTCTCCTGCAATGTCAAATATGTGGCAAAAACCATCAGACATATTTTACTTGGTAGATTTAATAACTAGTGTTTTTATTAATATGATGAAAAATAATGTCAATTGTTAATGGGTAGTTTTTACTGGCCCATAATATCCTCCAAAAAGATTTGCCAATAAACAAAAAGACAAAAACAATTTCCCTATTAATCATGATGACGACAAAAACATAGAAGAGTAGCCTAAGAGATAATGATACTAACTTTATTGCCCATCATTCGAATAAGCCTTTCCTTCTCACTGAGATCTCCAGCATGGCGCTGTTTGCTCAGTTCAACCTCTAGCTGCATTAAACCAAGGTCTACCACAGTTAGTATTCGACAAAAACTGATTAAAAAGAAAGTTGCATGTTACAACATGTGATGATCTGCAAAAATTTAATTATTTCCAAGAGAGAAAAGAAACACAGCCAAAATTAGAAGACATACCTGTTGCTCACGTTCATGAAGAATCCTCTCTTCCACTAGACGCTGTTGATATGCAGCTTCAATAAGCGGAGCAGCCTCTTCTCTCTTTGCTCTTTCCAAATAATCCATGGTTTTGGCTAATTTCTGAAGTTTCTTCTCCATTTCCTGCCTTTCCCGGAGTTGTTCAGTCAAAGTCAATTCCATTAGGGTTTGTTTAGTAATTTTCTCCTACAAATAGAGTTCATTGTTATCATTAGCAGACTAAAAAAATCAGGAACTGAAATGAAAGCAGGCTTCAACTTACCCCCTCAATGATGGGCTTTTTACCCTTTTTCTTAATACGCTTTTCAGCTTCCTGAAGTAAAGCCTGAGCCTCTTCATTTTCTCTTTCCTCAATTTCCCTAAGAATCCTTTGATTCTTCCTCTGCTCGTACTCAGTTGCAAGCCTCCTCTGCTCTGCTTCTTCTGTAATTTTCTGTAGCCTTAACCTCTTTGATTCCTCCTCGCGTTCCTTCAAACATAAACATCAAAAGGAATCTTAAACCGTTTCAAATATCATTAAATTTAATTGTGACATGAATAATAATTCACAGGTGGTTTATACCATTTCAAGAAGCTGTCGTTCTTGCTCTTCTTTCCTCTTCTCAATAATTGATTTTCGAGCAAGAAGCCTCTTGTGTTCTTTGGCCACCACCTCTGACAAAGTCGGGAGCATAGTTCCAAGTTTTGATTGTTTCCTATCCGGAGGACAAATCATTTGTCTTGCCTTATTCAATTGTTCAGCAAAACTGGCCAAGTGATCCCTTAAGCCATCAGCCTCAAGACTCTGATAGAAACCAAGCAATTGCCATGACAAAGGTGAGACTGCTACAATACAATTAAAATTTCACTCTGTATAGTAAAGTTCAAAAAAGGCAATCATACTAACAGAGGAAGACATACCGTCTTACAGAAAATTATAACATTTTTCATGTGGTCAACTTTCATGGATAGAAATTTCTGCTTAACAGCATCCACAGAAATCTTTTCGACAGTGGAAAAATCAAAGAAGGGGATCATCCCAGCTAAGTTCTCAATCTTCATCGTCTGGTACACATTGGATACCTAGAAGAAGGCAGGCAAAACAGCATTAAGTACACATCAAACAGAAGAATTAAATAAATATACAAAAGAAAAAAAAGACAACGTACCTGTTGTAGCAACCTCAAGGTGGCTAACTTCTCCAGTGCTGGAACATACTGCGACAATTGCACCTCTGGAACAGATGATGCAAAGGAAAACTTACCCCCTAATTTAGCAATTTTGTTTAGCAAGGGTAGTACTTTCAATGCAAGATCCGCAGGTAGAAACTCGTGTTCCAAAAGATAGTAAATGTCCTTAATTTCTTGTGCAACACATGACATTACACCCTTTGATGCCTGCAATTAATCCAAACAAACTTCCTACTGAGTCTACAGCAATGACTTAACAATGTTACATTTATCATAACACTAACTTAGAGGCCACCAAACCCCCAGTGGGTTCATAGCTATACAGATGGCTTATATTAAAAAAAATGAATGAAATATACTCGTGTGAAGGAAAAAAAGTTAAGCATTGACATCAAGTAAAAATAATTAAAATTATATTACTGAGTCAATTAAAAAGAAATATTTAAGAATTGAATCATGACAACTAAAGCAATTACTGAGGTAAAACCATCAGCAACATACTATAGAAAATGTTTAATAGATTAGATGTTGTCAGGTCAGAACCTACAACCAGAATATGCTTAGAAAATTTGGAAGTTGTTTGATTAGTAAAATTCTCATTGCTTTAGGAGTCTAAAAATGTTTGGAGGCTAAAATCATTACCAAACAACAAATATTCAAAACCAACACGAGGAATGCAAAAGATCAAAAGCTGTTATAAGTCTGTAGTTTGGCAAAGTTGGCAATATGTAGCTACATATCGAAATTCAAATCAATATCATCAACCACCCCAAACGTCAAAAAAGGATTAAAAACAGTTGCTCAAAAACAGACCACAATTAAGAAAGAGTAGACACCCTAAACATAGATCAATTGCTACAATGACAATAGAAAAGGTATTTCTACACTGTTGAGTTTCAAATAATGAGAATATCTTACCAGTTCAGCGAGAAGTGACGACCTTGAAAGCTGGGGGGAGACAAAACAGAAACAACAGCAAATGGTAAGATTTGCAAATCAAATATCAATATACTACCACAGGAGTGCAAATGAAGTAACGTACCACTTCTCTGCTCTCAGGCTTGGTTTCAAGATTAAAGCCTATGAGATTTGCCATCCTCAAATTTCGCTCCTTTTCATGCTCTAGTTCTAAATGAGAGGCACCATGAGTATGATCATGAGGAGGAACTGAAAGCGCAGCTAGAACAACGGAAGAAGCTATTAATTGCAAATCCTTCTGACTCAGATTCTTGTTGAAGGTTTTTTGTAACAAAAATAGCTTGAACCAAGCATATGCATGGTATAAATGACTGGAAGATTTCCAAAATATTTCGGTCAACTTAACATAGTAAACCACCATCAAGGATGGTTTCGGTGTTTTCTTGACCATGCACATTAGTCCATGTATATCTTCAACGGATCGGAAAGCTTCCTGCATGCAACAAATTGTCAGGTCTTACAACATCAATATAACCAACAACTTGAAGATGTAAAGAAAAAAGAGAAATTGCCGACCTGCCAGAGTTCAAGTTCAGTGGCAATTTTCAGCTGCTCAAATCTTGTATCAAGATACAATTGCATGCTTTCAGGAGCAGAAAGATCGGGACGGTCTCGTTGGTCCCGATATTTGTTAAGATTAGCCAAATGGTTTCTGATGATTTCACAGAGTCTTCGAAATTCTGTTGTTCGTTTATACTGCTTACAAAACTGAAAAGCTCGATGGGCTGTCATCTGTAAATGACAATAGAGTCTATTAAAATTTTGACATAAGGCATGTGTGCATCCTATATTGTTATATGTTACAATAAAAAATGTAAGAAGTAAGAATAGGTGATGAGCAACAGCAGCAATATATCCCATAGCGCTGATAAATTAATTTCTACTTATCAGAGATGCATGCCATATTTAGATGGCTAATTTCAGTAACTCTGCCCACTACATCTATCATCTACTTACGACATAACTTGGAATATAATAATTTCATACAGCAATGATGGCATATGCTGACCAGACTCACAAGACCGCACACCCACAACCGTAAATTTTCATGTTAAAATTCACTTAGATTAAAACAGAAACAACAGATAGCTGGTGTTAAGTCAGACAACGGAACATACATATAAATTGCTTAAGACAACCTACAACACCTCCAACAAGTAAAAAGACAAGAAAGATTACCGCATATAAGGCTTCCAACTTTGAGTTGTTCCGCAATATTTCAAGCACAGTCCTGTAAGTTTCCCAAAGAAATTTAAACCATGGGGTAACAAGCTCCCTGTCAGATCTATCCTTTCCTTTCTCACCACTGACATAGCTCAGCATCAAGTCCTCTGGCCTTTTATCAGCCTCTAAGTCGTCGACATCAAGGGCTTCTTCCAATGCTTGAGCCTGGCTACGGGCTTGTTCAGCTTTCTCGGTTGACAGGTGCATGAAATGCTTAATCACCTCCTCAAGTGAGCTAACATTCACTTGCTGACATATTATACGATACTGAATCAGCCCATCCTTTGCAAACCGCCCTTTCCGCATGACGACACAAAGCTCTACATACTTAAACATAATTCTTTCAAGTGTTTTCTGCCATGCCCTGTATCTTTTCGAAGTGATTAGGTCGTGAAGAGTCTGAAGAGCATCCTGCATCTGCCCGACATTGATTAACTCTGTACATCAAAATCCAAATGATTCAATTGCATAATTTTTATTAGCAATGGCAAGATAAGAACACAAAAATCAGAATATATAATAATCTTTTGAAGAAACCTTCTGCCCTCTTGAGGGCATTCTCAGGCTTCAAAAATGACGTCATATTGTGAAGTCTCAAGAATCAGAATCCCCTGTAAAAAGAAAAGGCGATAATCAAAATCAAATAAAATTTTAAAAAACTACAATAAAACACAAATTAACAGTGAAATTGTCTAAAAAAAGGAACAGTTAACGGGGATAGAATCAAACTAGGCAGATGAATCCATAAACTGAGAAATGAAGAAAAATTATCTACGATTTCTTAATTGATATAGATTAACAATTAATAATAAAAATCGCGACAATTGAATCGTTTTATAGCTATGTTGTTAATCATGGTAATTTAGCGCACAATCGCAGAAACGCGATGCGAAGTAGATCTCTGTTACCAAGCAATTCTCTGATGTGTGGCTTTTAACCGCGGTGGAATCAAATCAAGGCACATGCGGATGGAAAATACGAAAAAAATAAATTTAAAATAAAAAATTAAAAAAATGATATGAAAACCTGGATTTTGAGACAGTTTCTGGTGGTCGACGAAGAACTCCGATGCGTTTTCCGGCCAGTTTTTGGTTATTACGGTGAGATGAGTTGAGTGCGTCTGGAACTGGTCTCTGATTCAACAAGGGCAAAGGGCAAAGCGGCAGTAGATGCTATTCAGTTTTGTTGTTTTAGGGTTTTAATTGTTAAAAAGTATGGGCCTCGTCTAAAGCATCTGGATTGGGCTTGGATAGAATTCCATCTGGTTTTTTTTACTATGTTTGTAATTATTATTTTTATTATTATTATTATTATTATTATTATCAATTTGTAATCTTTTAGAAATTTATCAATTTACAAAATTACCTTATTTATTTAAATCTTTTTTGAAGTTTATCTTTTTTGAAACAAATTTTTGACTTGAATTAATCTTTATAAAAAATGTAATTTAAGAACATAGTAACAAATATATAGTTTATTATAGGCGATATTTTTTATTTTTTATTTTGATTACAGTTTTCATGAATAAAGTGTTTAGAAAAGTCATTTTTTGAAAATGGATATTTTAATTCAATTTTAAATTTTATCTTTTTGAAAACACAATTTTTTTTTTTAATCAAGATGTTAATTTTTTTCTTTTTTTAAAAAAAATGCATCCTATTTTTTTAAAGTTGTCTTTTATAATACTATATTTTTTAAATAACAAATATTAGTAATTAGTTATTAATTTTATGAGATATATGAATTAATTATGATAGTTAATTTTTTTGATAATGAGTTATATATTTGAATTTTTCGTTGTGTGAAAAATGTGTTTTGAAAGTATATGATGATTTTTTAAAGGGTATTTTTCTTGGAGTATTTGAAAGAGATTGTTTTAAAATATAATATTAATTGATAAATATTTATATTGTTTGTACATTCTTTTGTATTTATACAATATTGTTTGCATACTATTGTTTTTGTACTAAACACTCGTGTTCAAAATTTATATATAAAGTTTTGTGTTTTCACAGTTTTGGTTAATAATTGGTATGTCTCTATTTATGGATGTGGACAAATAAAGAAGTGCACAAAAATTAGCTCCTTCATAATATTTAGGGACGGATCTTCTCCAAAGTGAGAGTAGTCGTAACCACCGTAAATTTTTATTATTTTATATATAAATACATATACAAATAATAATATTTATTTAAGTATTATATATATTCATTGTTTTCACAGCATTACGTGAATTGTTATGTGGCGCCGTGTTGATGGCACTTTTTTCAAATTAAATGTCTAATATTCGAATTCGCCTCAACCAATATTTGCTTTATTTTTAATAATTTATATTTGACAAAAAAAAGATTTAGGATATGGTACTGGATAAATAAAACTAGAAGTACAAAGACAAATACAAATGACGCGCGAGCGAGTAAAGCAAGCAAGTTGACGTGGTGGGTGTGTAGGCCTCATTCATAAAGCAAGATTTTATTGGTTCTTTAACATACTGTATAAATAAATAATTTTAAAAAGACATATAAAATTAAATGGAGGCAGTATAAATTGGACTTAATTTCATTAGTATATGGTATAAACATTTGATTCATTCATATACAACCAAAATTATAAATTATTAATTAATTGAATTACATTTGTACTCTTTTAATTTATTTTTATTTTTGTATTTTAAGAATATTTTATTCTATTTTAATCTATTAAATTATAAATATTAGACACTGAATCTGTCAAGTTGTTTTACTCATTTTAATCCCTTAAATTATAAATATTATTACTTTATTATCTTAAATTACATACTTTAAACACTTTAATATTTTTATATGATGTTTAATATTTATAATAATAAAGTGATCAAAATATTTAACTGTTCTTTGAAAACAAATATTATTTAAAAATTATAATTTTTAAATCTAAAATATCTAATATTTATAACTTAAATCTTAAATTTAAACGAAAAATAAATTTATCAATCAAAATAATATCTAAAAATAATTTAACCAAAATTGTTTTTCTTTTAGTTTCACTTGTTCCTCTTAAACTGCAAAATTATTGTTAGGTTTGGTAGAACATTTGGAAAATTAATATAGTTGTTTTGCAATTTATGTGAAATTTTGTATTTCCTTTTGAGTTTGAAGGATTTTAACAGCAAACATTCATGTTTTTGTGAAATATTAAAATAAATTTGTTAGTTGTGGAGTGATTCTCACTATAAGATAACGTTTTTATCTTAATTTTACTATTTGTTTCGCGACTCTCCGCTTGTCAACTCCCATATAAAAGTTTTCCGACCTCCAATTATACTTAATAGAGTAAATTTAAAAAATAAAAAATGTATAAATGGGTAGGTTATATAAAATATAGGAGTAGAAATATAAATGTAGGGATAGGGGGTAAATTTTACAGCTTTTATATTATGAAGCTTAATATAAAGCAGTTGGAGTTTTTAACCAAGCCCAATTCACATTCTTTAGAAGAGGCCCATGATATTTAACAATTAAACCCTAAAACAACAAAACTGTATAGCATCTACTACCGCTTTGCCCTTTGCCATCCTTGCATCACAGACCAGTTCCAGACGCACTCAACTCATCTCACTAATAACCAAAATTACAATACTACCATCATGTCAAATAGAACATTCGGGAAATTACTACAGTTGGATTTTTTCAAATTTCTTTGATTTTTGAAGGGTTTTAATCAACAACGACAACCTCGTCCTTGTGAAACATCAAAACAGATTTGTTTGTTGTGCAGTGATTCTGATTCTGAATTTGATTCTAAGATGGCATTTATGTCTGGATTTCAGCGGTTGATTCGCCACACACCACTTGTTAACTCCCACTTCACTTCAATTCGTCTCAATTCAACTCTCACTTCCCCCAAACTTTTCGTTAGCGGTGAGTAACTTACCCTAATAGTTACTACTATTTCCTCTTGTAGAATATTCTGTGTTCAATCTTCAATTAAAAAATGTATCACTTATTTTGTTATATCATGTATTTGTTATTTTGTCTGAGCTAAAATATCTTATCTCCTTTTCTTGCATTCATGAGTTCCCTCTAATGAACCTCCAATTTTTAATTGAAAATAAATTGTGGAAAACATTGGCCTGCAAGTTATTATAAAACTAGAAATTGATCAAAAATAGAAGAAAAAAAATTGTATATAAAGGGAAGAAGGGATAATTCGCGTAGTTCTTTAGTTCAAACATAACCTATAGGTCTAGTTTGTTATACCTTAAAGTTTATAATGCAATTTCTGTTTCTAGCAATACTAGTCTAATCAAGAACTAAGTCATAGCAGATATCCAGCAGGATTTTTGGGAAGGCTCCATTAGATTTATGAGACCGATAATTTATTTTAGGTGACTTCATATCTGGCTAGTTTTCACTTATGTGAACTTTGAATGAACCACTTTTCTGGTCTATTTGACATACGCTTCAACAATGTTATATGCTACTTAGTTGGCACCATCTGTTACATGGAATTGCTCGGTGTATAATGCATGTATATGATTCATTTTTTAGAATCAAACCATACTAATATATATTTATCATGCGAAATTCAAAACACCTGAATTTTGTATGGAACATTTTAAAATCGGAACAATGTGGATTTGTAATTTTGAACAGGTCTTTCGAGACTGACAACAGATGAAAAGCTTACTGAAGCATTTTCTCCTTTTGGTCAGCTAACTGAAGGTATTATTTTATTAGGTTTGACAGTACACAGTTATATAGTATCCTTATTATCATCGATGTAGGTTGTGTTTGACCTTCAATCATTTTTATTTTACAGCTAAGGTGATAATTGACAGAGCTTCTGGAAGATCAAAGGGTTTCGCGTTTGTATCTTACGCAACTGTAGAAGAAGCTGAAAAGGCAAGAGAGGGAATGAATGCTAAATTTTTGGATGGATGGGTTATATTTGTTGATCCTGCTAAACCAAGAGAACCAAGACCTCCTCAGCAATCACAACCTCAACAGTCTCAAACAGGTTTCACAGTTAATAAGACCGTTGGGTGGTGTGGTTGACGATTGAAGAAATTTAGATTGATTAATCTCATAGTGTTGAGGGTAATAATATTATAAGGACCTTATAATTCAACTTAGCCAACTATACTGTGATTTTTTGTACCAATCAGTGATAATTATTTATTGTTGAAAATTTTGATGTCAAATTGGAAATTAATTGTTCCTTCATTGATGTGATATGAACTCCTTCCTTACTTTTCCTCCTTATTTGTATTATTATCAGATATTTGCTAGTGAATTTTCATTACTGGGGTAATTTGTTATGTATTTCAAGTATTTGTAGTTGCTACATTCTTTTCATCTTTGACAAAAAGTAGTTTTTCTTCTATCAACTTTGTATCTGAAATGATAACCTTGTTGAGTGTTTTTAATTTCGTTCTCTCATCTTGACATTCGCATGGGCATCTCTGTCTAGTCATTTACTTATTTGATGTTAAAACAAAATACAATATCTATTGTTAAGTTGTTAAGTTGGATTGATTCAATAAATAAGTTGAATTTAATCTATCTATAATGTATAGTTTAACTCATTTGTTGTACAATCAACTCGATATATATGAAATATATGAAATAAAATTGATGTAGAAGAAAGAATAAAGATTGAAGATGATACATAAAGATTATGTCGTATTTGGAGTAGCAAATGTTATTTTGAAATGAAATAAACATAATTTGAAAGTTAACATCTACGAGTATATGGAAATAGTATAATGCTATCTCATATGATTTGATGCTAAAATCACCGAGAGAAATATGTGAATAAGAGTTGCATATAGGCTTTATTTTCAATGGAAGAGAAATTAAATTAATCTCCTTCAATAATCACAAGGTTTGACCAATGAGTACTTCCAAATTCAATGGTGAAGATGATCAAATATTTGGAGACTCCTTTTTAAAAAATTGAAACATTTATATTTTCATCACTTTATTATCTTGTAATGAAAAGTTTTATAATTCCTTCACATAATAGACTATAATGTGATACCTTGAGATTGTGGAGAAAAAGTTGCATTCATTTTCCAACATTGCACGAGTTTTCTTCATCACTAAGTTGTGGGTCACTCTTAAAGACGTTATGGCTAAGACAATATATACAACAATGTTTAAATGTTTAGGGAACTTAGTGGGTCACTCTTAAAGATGTTATGGCTAAGACAATATATGCGTTTAAATGTTTAGGGGTAAATCATATGCTTAATTTGGCATTTAAAAAGACATGTAGTGATGTAGTGATGTTGTAGTGAAGTGGAATGTAAACTGAAGTTGATTTATGATTATTTAAAAAAATTATAACATTTAAGTTTGAAATGTAACTCAAATCAACCTATTAAAATTCAATTATGTTCGATTTGGATACTGGATTTAACATTTTGTACTCGCGAATCCAACTCATTGACATATTTTTTTTACTATTGATATATAGTAAAAATTTAGTTGTTGGACTATTTTTGAGAATTTATTACTAATTTAATTAATTTAAGTGTTTTGTTTATAAATATATTTTAAATATTGAATGATATATTGTAATATAGTTTTAATATTTTTTAGATGTTTAAATATTTAAATTTAATTATATTTTTTAAAAAATTATTTTCTTTATCACATGCAAACTCAATTCAAACCTTGTAATCGGGATAGTTTAGTTCGGGTTTGATTGATAAATCATACATTAAGAGTTCAATCCAACACACATAAAATTGATCGATTTAGGTATCGGATTAGACAAAAAATGATTCAACCCAATCCGTGTATACCCTATGTACATTCTACCAAATATAGAAATTGTACATTACACCACTAAGGCCGGTGGAGGAATCTACCTCCCACCCCTCACCCTTACCTCACATTCCTCCAAAACACATGACAAAAATTATATCATCATTTTTTAAGTTTGTACTACTTGATAGTTAAATTATGTGAAAAAAATTTAAAAAATTTGAAATTTTTTATAAATATGAAATTTTTGAAATGTAATTTTTGTAAATTTAAACTGTTGATCAAAATGAGACTTTCGAAATGAAGTTTTTTAAAAAGTTTGAAAAAAATCAAAATATTGGATGAATATAAAACTTTTGAAAAGCAACTAAAAATTTAAAAAATTTCAATATTTATTTTTATGTATTTTTGTGATAGGAAATCCATATTTTATATAAAACCATTTTTATTTATCAACCACGTATTTAGATTAGTCGACTTGGATATTCATTTTTGTGAGAGAAAATTCATCATTTATATAATACTATTTTTATTTATCAACCACATACATGGGTAAATACATTCGTATTTATCATTTTACAATTAAAAAATTTATATTCAAATTCAAAACTACTTAAAAACAAATTACAATTTTATATTTCAAATTCAAAATTTTATATTTATTGCGTAAGAATTTTGCTTCTGAACAACTTTAAAAAACATTATATTAACATTGTAAGACGATAATCCATCTGACCCTAATATCTTTTAAGATTTGTAGATAGGATAACAAACATTGGACAAAAAAAATTTACACAACTTCATTTAAAATATATTGGTTCAACACTCTTGTATTTTTAACATTTGCCACTGATAGAGAATTGTAAAACTTAATAACTCATACTTGAATTCAACACAAGACAACAACCGATGTGAATGGTGGGATGTTGTGGAGTGGTTTGTGACTTTGTGGTGACTTCTGAGTTTTGAGTCATGTTGATCCTCCAATTTGTTTGTTGATGGTGAACTCCTTCATAGTTTTTATTGTTGTTATCTACTTTGTACTTGTATATATATATATATATATATATATATATATATATATTTAAAACAGATTTTGTATTTGAATTAGTTTATAAACAACTATTTTAAAAAACGTTGGTTAAATTTAATGCACCTCTGTCTTGGTGGTGGAGCATGTAATAAAAGCAACGTTGATTGCATCACCAACGTTCATTGGAGAATCGCCATCAAATTTGAGTGTGACATTGCAGAGCGTGCAAGCGTAGATGTAAAAGAAAAATGACAACCGAAAATCAAAATTTATAAAAACACAGCTTTGGATAGTAGTACAATCCATATAATGGGTGATAAAATCACAAAGACAACTCAACATTAAAGGACCAAGGCAACAAATATGTCAACAAAAACAAAACTCTTAGGATAGTAGTATCCCTTGATTGTCTTTCTTTAATCATTGCCATTCTTAAAATTCCATGAATTGCAGATTCTGCATCAAATGTTATGAAATAGCATTAGATCAAGATGTGCATGCATAGCATTTAGATATGAATCTTATGACCAATCTGAAAATTACTTACATATTTTGTTGAAGGCAACAATGTCACAACTCTGGACATATTCATTGATGGGTTCAACAGTAAGACGTTCCTCAATAAGAGTGTCAACAGAAACGAGGTCATCCACAATAGAAAGCATAATTTGTAGTTTTTTGATACCGTACCCAACAGGAACAAGTTTGGCTATAACATTAATAAACTAATATCAGAATGGATAACAAAATATCTATAATAAACTATAAATAAACATACTAAAGCATATGTATTTAAAAATTAATACTAAAGAAGTTATGTTCTGACCATTTGAAAATATATCAAAATAAATTAGACTGAAACTTATGCGAAATAAATCAGAGAGAAAATAGGCAACAACGTTCAAATGTACAAACATTAATAAATAATGAGAAAAGACTGAGAATTAAAACAACATACATGCACCCCAGAACAACCCTTCCATCTCTACAGATCTCACTGCTTCTTCAAGCTTTTTCATGTCAGTTTCATCATCCCATGGCTTCACATCCATCAGAACAGATGATTTGCCACCTGAGAATGTAATCAGCGGAAAATCAACACCATGAATTGACAGCCTGACCAGTTTTCAAATAATTACAAGTATACGACAAAACAACAGAAACTTACTCTCTTTCTTTTTGCCAGATGCCTTTAAGGCCGCTGCACGTTCCTCAGCTGCCTTTTTCTCTTCCTCTGTCTCTTCACCAAACAAATCCACATCATCATCGTCATCATCCTCAGCTTCAGTGGCCTATGGTCATATTACCATCAACGAACAATTAGACGAACAGGCAATTAGAGTTACAGTTCTCACAGAAGAAAACATGGGCAACAACCTAAGTGTTAATCGTGTAAAAGATCCTCACCTTGGAATCAGCAGCAGGAGGAGTGGCAACAGCTTCTTCAGCGGCAACGGAGGATGACTCCACAGTGACACCAGATCCCTCACCGGAAACACCACTAATGAAACAACATTGGATTCAAAAGTTAAAAAGCAAAACAAAAATAACTGCATAAAGAATACAAGTTATTTAAATTACTAAATCAACATACAACAACCCCAGCATCGAATGAAAATTGTTAGGAGCCAACACATAAAATCATTGCATAAAACAAACCACAAATAGAAGAAGTTGACTCCACTAAGTAAATAGCAAAGTGAAGAAATCAATGGCTAATATCTTATGTATCTGCATATAAAATCAACCATTGATTTGTTAATCTATGATTGATATTACTCATTTTCTCTAAAGAAGCTGCTAACTTTAGACGAGTCTGATCCCAAAATTTAAATCATTATTATAATTTTTTAAATAATTTACAAAGAATTGACAGAGTCATACAAAGGGAAACTTACGAAATTCTCAACAAAGCATCAATGTGTTTGTACCATCTTGACACATTAACAAATTCATCTGATGGAACTGATGACAAAGCTGAATAGACAGTGATATCATCTTTTGAAGCTAAGTACCTAAACATATCAAATGAAATACAATGCATAATAAACAAAAATTCAAAAATAAATAAACATAGTAATAGAAAAAAGATAGATGACCTACCCACTGACATAACTGCGTGTAAGAAGGTACTCATCTAGTTTCTTCAACCCAGATTCAGACTTAACGTTGTAGAATGTGACTGCCATTTTTTTTGTACTTCTGCAAAACATGCATAACAATTATTACAATAGCAACAAGCCAATAACATAAGTTACCAAAAAATAGAAATTTTTATTGAAATGAATTACCAGAAGTAAAAAATGAAAATCCCTAAAATAAACACACTCAGAAAGACAATTTACTATTTCATGTAACAAAATTGACAATTATAAACATAAAAGTAGAGAGTGGTATAGGTTTTGCTAATTCAGATTGAGGATTAAATGAGTTTACCTGTGTTGAGAATCAGAAAATGGATGACAACGGCGAGGAGATGGAGAGACAGTGAGAGAGAATTGAAAAATATTTTAGGTTTATATTCTTACGAAAAGAACCCTAACCCGATTTCATTATTGGGTCATGGGCGGCCCAATTGGATCAATCATCTGAACCCATTTTAGTTATGGCCCGTGTTATAAAGAACCAATAAGAATTTCTTTTCCACTAATACAAAATGTATGATGCAATCATAATAAAAAGAGAAATAATATTCAAATGATAAATTGAAGAGCATTTCACATTTAGTTCACTATTTGTTTTTTGGATGGAGCAAGCCTTCATGTTATGAACTTTAGAACTTATCTAACTGAAATGGAGAAAAAAATTACAGAATGCACTTCCAATAACAAAATAAACAAAATACAATGTATTCAAAAGTAGTTATTATATTCAACTCAAATGGACACAAGAAAAAAAATTAAATTTAAATATTAATCTAAGGATACTAACCAATATAATATTCACACCAATGTTCTCCAAGTCCATTTGCAAGATTGTTGTTTTTGTCCCAAGTTTCTTTAGCCCTTTAATATGAATGTAACATCAATATCTCATTAACCAAGTCAATATGGTTGCTTTCAATAAAACAAATAAAAGAGATGAAAAACACTATATTTTTAAATATATTTTTAGTCTTTTTGTTAATTGTGTAATTTTAATCCTCCTAATTTAAAAGGAGTGATTTTAACATCTTACATTTATTCTCTTTTTGTTTTCATAGCCATAAAATTTTCACTAAATTGATAATTTTTTCTAATGATGTAGCGTCATTATCATTCGGCCATGATGCATATTATATTAATTAAAAAAAATAATTTAAGAAACAAAAACAAAAAAATTTCACCGGTGAGGGAAAGTTAGAGACTAATAAGTCTCCTACCACCATGACCAAACTCTAATCTAATATAAGAAAGATACAACTGTCTATCTCTTTTCCTTTCTCTTTGTGATTGTCTCCTTCAACTCTCCATTTCAATATCTCAAAATTTCCAATTCAATGTTATAAGTGTCTAATATAAGAAAACATGAAACAAAACCATCTTTGTTCACAACTCAAATGAGCAAATAAGAACAAAAAATAATAAAAACAACGTCCCCGACAATGCTAACTCCGTGAGTTCATTGGTGTCGATCCTCATGTGGCTCCAACAACGTCAACGAAGTCTATATCACGAATAATCATTGCCGATCACAACTACTCTATCAATGTATTTGAATGTATCCACACCATCAACCAAGCTGCCGATGTTGTTGTCTCCGTCTGTCGCAGCATTGACTACGTCACACAGAAGAAATGTTAATCTGCCCATTGTCATAAAAAAAAGAATAACTGTGGAGTTCTCGAATCTCGATGGTATACACAGATGATTAAACTAAGAGGTTAATCTAGCCAAATAAGGGAAATTAATATGGTTTTATTTTGTCATGTTTATGGAAGGGTAATTAAAGTTTCTGCACAAATATGAGTGGCACCAAAAAAAGGTCGATTGACTAAATTTGAGAGATCAATTTTGGAGTTTAAAATTGCACAATTGACAACGTTGACGGTAAAACTCCATTTAACTCCATTATGTATAAAAAAGCTCAGCACAACAGTAAAAAACACCATACAAATTAAAATTTACGAATTGAAATACATATTTAGAAAAATAATAATAATTAATTAAATTTAATTCAAAAAATTTAGTTATTTTAAAAAAAAATTAAACTCAATTAAAATTTTATTCTTGAAAAATATTCGAAATTTGTTTTTCTAAACATATTGAAAAAAATAATTTAATCATTTTATTTTGGAAAATAAAAAAACAAATTGAAAATATTTTTTGCTTGAAATTTTTTTAAAAATTAATTGAAACTTTTTTCTTGAAAATATTTTCCATCTATTTTTATTTTTATTTTAAAAATAGAATTGTCATGAATTTCGAAATTTGATTTCTGAATTTTTTTTATGAGGAAACTTTTTATGTATATTTTTCTAAAAAAACAAAATTAAATGTTTGAGGTTATGGCTAAAAATATTAAAAACAAAATATATTTAAAATGAATTTTAACTAAAAATATGTTTAAAATATAAGTTAATCTCAATATAAAAAATCATATAATATTAGAATTTACTCGATTGGGTAACCCACGTTTATATTTAGGTATCTAGTCAAAACTTTGTTTGACGTGAAAAACAAAGTGGTCCTTTCCTTTTATTTGAAGGAAGGATTTCGTTAAACTTTTGGATAATTCGGATAAGTAATCTCAACAAGAATTTCACTCCTATCACTCATGCTAGACTTGAATGTTGCTACACAGGCCCATTGTTTGTGAGGTTTGTCACGATGGAGTCTAGACCCATTTGAAAGATTGCAGAGTCTAACAATGAAAGCCGAAACATATTCTAAATCGAGAAAGCACAACACATCATTTGGACCAAGGCTACAAACTAACCCAAGTCCCTTTAGAATAGCAAATTATTTGACATTCAAATGCTATATCTCATATGACTTGATGCTAAAATCACCAAGTGAAGTATGTAACACAAGAGTCTTACATATAGGCTTAATTCTCAATAGAAGATAATGGTTAAGATGATCAAAGGTTTGAAGAATCTTTTTAGAAAAGTGGAACATAATATATTTTCATCATTTTATTATGCTTGCAATGACAAGTTTTATAATTCCTTCACACAATAGACTATCACGTGACATCATGAGATCGTGGAGCTATGAAAAATAAGGTTGCGTTCATTCAAAAATTAGAAATACATGTGTTATTACGGGTAATTTTGTTGATGAAGTTGAATAAAATTATTTTAAATTTTGTTAAGTTATTGGTCACTCTAAAAGAGGTTATGGCTGAGACAATACGTACAACAATGCTTACATGCTAAAGAGCATATGTTTATTTTGGGTTTTTGATATATAGATCCTTCTTTTAAATTTTTAATCCTAAAATGTCTTAGTTTAAAAAAAATATATAGAGATGTCTTTTTTTTTTTTTGTCCCAGTTGTTCATTACAACTTGAAAATGTGACTTCTTCATTTTTTCATTATAACATATGGTCGCATTGTGGGGATGCGACCTTATACTGTGATTTTTT
>JBBPBS010000753.1:3873048-3898920 GCA_037974835.1 Cicer judaicum | reverse complement strand
TACATTAATAAATAATAATTTTAATTTTAATAAAAATAATAGTAATAATAATAATAAAGTAGATTGTATTAATAAATTAAAATAAATTAAACCAATAAAATACGTTAAATTAAAAAAAAATAAAAAATTAAAGAAAAAATACATCAAATTTATATTTTATTAATATTATTTTTCGTTAATTTTTATTTATTAAATAAAAAAAATAAAAACAATTTATTATAATAATGGGGCAAAAAAGAGGAAGTTGTTATAATAATTTCCAAAACGGAGGAAGTAACAAATAAGAGTTCGTTCTTATAACAATTTGTCAAAATAAATAACGCATTCCTGATATTATTAACGTGTTTTTGATATTTTCTTAACAACTTCCACTTGTTTAATTGTATTTTTTTCTTCTTCAATGTAATGTGTTTTATTTTATTTTATTTAATAATATCTTGATTTTTTTAATTATTTTTAATTCATTAAATAATCAATAACTCAATTATTAACAAAATAATATTTTGGCAAATTATTATAACAACTTTCTCCTCTTTTTCGACATATTATTATAACAAATTCTTCCTAATTTTCTTATCTAATAAATAAAAATTAATACAAAATAATAATAATAATAATAATAATAATAATAATAAAATATAAATTTGATGTATTTTTTCCTTTAATTTTCTGTATTTTTTTTTTAATTTAATGTATTTTATTAGTTTAATTTAATTAATTTTATTTTATTAATATAATTTAAATATAAATATTCTTTAATAATAAATACAAATATTTTTTAAATGAAAAAAAATAAAAATAAAAAGTCAACCTGCGATCATATGTTACAATGAAAAAGAATTTATTCAGGAAGTTGCATCCTCAAGTTACGATGAACAAGTGAGACGAGCAACTGAGACAAAAAAAAGTAAAATATTTTTATATATTTTTTTCAAATTAAGATAATTTAGAGTTAAAAATTCAAAAGAGAGATATAGGGATAAAAAATCCCCAAGCTGCAATGACAAATTTTATAATTCCTTCCCACAATATATTATCATGTGACATCAAGAGATTGTGGAGCTATGAAAAAGAAGGTTGCGTTTATTCAAAAATTAGAAACACATGTGTTATGACGGATAATTTTGTTGATGAGGTTGAATAAAAAAAATATTTTAAATTTTGTCAAGTCATTCGTCGCTCTAAAAGAGGTTATGGTTGAGACAATATGTACAATAATGCTTACATGCTAAAGAGTAATCATATGTTTATTTTAGCATTTAACAGTATACTGTGTAGTGATGTTATAGGGCGGTGGAATGTAAACTCATGTAAATTTATAATTATTTAAAAAATTATAACATCATTACACGATGTATTGATTTCTCTTAATGTGAATACTCGAGTTACTCGAAGCATTCAAGCACCACAATCTCTTCCTATTGTTCGCAGACTAAAAATTTAAAATATTTTTATTGAACTTCTAATTATTTTCAATGAAATGAAGTGTCACAAACATATAAATATAGTTTTGGAAAAAAGTCTAAAAATCAGTTATGAGACAAACTCTTTCACAACGTTGAGAAAGACATTTTACAACATTTTTTTGGTTGTCATGTAGTCTCGTGATGTTACACAATAATGTAATGGGCAAATGAATTTTACAAATTTTTCAAAAAAAGAATTTTAAAACAAATTTTGACGTGTCTCTGGATTCCAACCAAGCATGAGAGTGAGAGAGGTCGAAACAGATTGATTGTGTTAGAGACAACAGCCGAAGGGTTACAAATTTTGTTATTTACCTCAAAGGCTAGAAGCTCTTCATTATCACCAATTTATTAAAAGGTTAAAATCAATTAATCCCAATAATTGTTTTACCACTAGATCAAAATTAATTGATTTATAATGAAGGTGTTACTTCAATGGTTAAAGTTTAGTTTTGTAACTTTAAAGTATTGAGTTTAAATCTCTTAAAACTGTTATATTTTAATATATAAATCTCTTTAAAACCATTGTAAATTGGTCACTAAATTTATTTTGATTAATAAAAAATTATCTTCGCCAACTATTATTTTTTTAAGTTACCGTCAAAATGACTATAAATAAAAAAAGGAAGCAAGGATATAGACCAATATAAAAAATGAAACTATTAAAAAAAGAAAGCAAAGCACATATGCTACCATGCAGCTATTAATACAAGAGGAGTGCTTAATATTTGTTTATTGGTTGAAATTTATGGGATTCATTAAATTTATATGGATTTTTCATATATATATATATTTCACGTAATTTAATAAGTCCTATTTAAATGAACGAGGCGGTGAGTGAAAATATTTGTATAGATATCATTCGAGGTGAGTGGCATTCAGAAGTCTATTTTAAATATATATACAATAAAATTCATATAATTTAATAAATTCTATATAAAATTCAACAACAAGAAAAATAGATTAAAAAATATATTTGAAAATGTGTTAACCTTTTTTCATTTATATTATGAGACATTATTTATCAACTTCGTAACCAGCTCAATTGATAGTTTAAAAGATATTGTTATACACAGAAATTTAAATTTGAATTTTAAGATTACTTAATTTTTTAAAGGTGTGAATCTAGCCACTAAATTAGTGGGAAAAAAATTCAAAATTTTTTACACATTAAAACTTAGATGAGTCAAAAAAAAAATATTGATATTGTGAGACCACTCATTAATCAAAAAAAATTAAATTGATACTGTGAATCCACTTTTAAATCGAAGTGATTTATTAAAATAATACTACACATGTTATAACAAAGATTAAATTTAGACATGTTTGTCCCCATCGCAAAAGACCCAAACAAAATGGAGATAGCAATTCATAAAACACAATAAAGAAAAAATTAAGTAAAAAATAAAAACACAAAATACAAATAATTAATGCATGAAAACCAGATCCAAATATTGAGAGCATCTACATGAGAAGGAAAAGGATAACAGCCGTAAATGGTGGGAAGTGGTGGAATGGTTTGTGGTGATTTTTGAGGTAATTTGTTCATCCTCCACTTTTTATTGATGTCTATTTTGTACTAGGAGGGGAGCAAACTACTGCAGCTATGTTTTTTTGTTTTAAGTGATCAACGGCCAGTTGTATTGTTTGCATGGAAATGGAAAAGGGAGAAGGTAGGAATAAAGATATGTGGTTGCATACTCTAGAAGGAAACATTTTTTTTGGAATCTTTTTTGGTTCAAGATCTACTACAAGTGAAAAATATTATTTTGGAATCTTTCTGGAAAGTTTGAAAACTTCTATTCAAAATCGGATCAACATTTACATTACCTGCGGTTTGATGGGAAACTAAAACTATTTTATGTCTTCTAACAACCAACCTATCTGCTCTCTATATATAAGACCTGATCAACAAGCACCAAAGTAGCATAAAAACCAAAACAAGAAGTAACACAGAAGCAAGACAAAGACACGCAATTGAATGAAAATGATTAGGGAAATAATGTCAACACTAACTTGCATGCCAATCCAAATAGGAGTAACTTTTGCAATCCCACTAATTTCGCGAGTTGCAAAATTGAAGCTGTTAAAATATGGACAAAAATAATGCGTTTGCATATTTGATTTGTGAAGTAGATAGATGCGTACACTGCAGCACCGTCGAAGAACTTTAGCTTCAAATAACAATGACATTTTGACATAAGATTCGGTAGATCTCAAAGCTCTCTTTATACAACTCCAGAAAAGCAACAAAACTAGAAAACACCTCGCTCCAAAAAGCTTGTTCTACATTACACACAAAACTGCGTTCCAGACCATTAATACAATCCCATGCCTTTTGACCATATACACAAGCTAACACCATGACAACATTTTATTTATGCACATTGGAGGACATAGGATAACACATAAAATATTTAACTCATTGCGCTTCTGCAACTGAGAAGTGCATTTCTGTAACTGATTTTTTCAAGAAACTACTTCCGCAATACGTATCTTGGCTACAAGCATCAGCGGAGTCTAATTCAGAGGAACCTTCAATAACTTGAGAATTCAACGACTTATAGCAAAGATCAGAAGAATTCCCACCACCGTTACGAAACTGCTTCTTATCTTTGCCACTTCCCCCTCGAGGAGAATTTCCCTTCTGGCCCTTTTTTCCATTTTTCTTTTCATATTTCTTCTTCCGGGATTTCTGCTGTTTCTTGTTTTTGACAGTGTGTGACACTAATGTAGGTATTGGATCATACACATCCGGGGCCCATTTCACTGTCAATTTCATATGGTTTTCCCCGTTTTTATCACGACTACCTTTCATGGCGGATTTAAGATTCGAAGGAGCCTGCAATGTAAGACACGAAGAAAAAGGAAGCCATTAAACAAGCAATGCATATGCTAAGATAAATGTGTCAATCCATGATAATGTGAGTTCAATATCAAGTTTCATAGTTGCAATTCTATCACCTGTTTTAAAAGCATAATATTAAGGTGACAAATAGAGATGGACGTACAGAACTACGCCTTCATTATCCAAATAAAAAAACATTGGTTTGATAACAATAGGTATGCTTGAATAAATTGACAGCATCACATAACAATATGAACTTATCATAAAACACTGGTTATTTTTTAAACAGAAAAAAAAAGGTCAAAACCATCCTTCTGAAACAGTCTTTTTTCGTCGTTGAGAAAAGCATAATCGCTTGTAATCTATAGAGTATAGAAAAAACATTATTCACACTAACATTGTAAGTTGTAACATAAAAAACTTACAGGCAGAGATATCGAACGAGAGTAAGTTTGATGAACAGATTGCGTAGAGGGTGATTCTTCAACTGATGTATCTGCCTCCTTGTCAGAAGAGCTTGAAGGCAACATCACCTGAGGAACTGGAAAGGTTGCAGACCTTTGCAAACACGCCATGTTCGGTTTTGTTTCTTTCTGTTTGATAACCACACCTAAGTTTTCTCTCGCTACATCGCAGATCTTATTCCCCTCAGACTCATGGTCAGATTTATCAGCATCATGTATATGTAATGCCTCACTAAAAGCACTTTCAACATTACTTACGTAGTTCTCATGCAAGTCATTAACAGGAGAGCACACTTCCATCGAGTGTATCAGCCTATTAAGTACTAAAAGAAACAAAGTATATCAGATTAATGATGATAAATGCATAACTATCACTAATCAGCGTGATAAGTATTAAAGAGTAAAACCAACACACATATAAACCAGTATCAGTCTATCTATACTAGCTTCAGGATTAGTAAGAAAAAACAGAATAGCAGATGTATTTAAATAGGTATAAATCAAATAGGAACTCACATGTTATTGTTATTGACAATTGAATTGAAAAGTGAACTACATGTGTAAAACATCCAGATAAGAACAAATGTCCATCAGATTATGTTTCAAAACTAAGATGTGTAAAATGACTAGCAGATAATACTATTTTTGAAATACATCTTAGCACTAGTACTTTACAAGATATGAGATAAACTTCACATTATATGTTCAATGTATAAATATACAAATATCCATGTTTTGAATAACAAAGAGCCAGCCCATTTCTGACAAAAATATAGCCTGTCTCAGGAACAGCAATAGTCTATAGAATTATAGAGACGGATTTGTGCCTTTTTAATTGCCGTCTCTTAAAACAGAAGTAATGCAATAATGTATCAAACAAAGAAGAAGAGGAAAATTATTTGTATCCTTTGAAAGCCAAAATTCAGGGATAAAAGACCAACACCGGAAGGTATAATTATTATCCCAAACCAATCTAGTTCATGCACGTTTTACATGACAAGAAAATGAAGTTCACAATTTATAAATGATAGTAAGAGGTAAATTTCACCTTCACATGAAAATGTCTAACCAACATCATCAATCCATTTTCATAATCAATATCATTGTAAGCTAAACGATCACACTATAACTATGAGTCAGATCTGATCAAACTAACATAATTTTGAATACAAACAATTAAGACATTAACCAGGAAATATCTTCGGATAGATAATAGCACAACACAACAAAGACATTATCTATTATATTACAACTCAATAGCCATTAATTTGTACATTGACAACAAATGTCAAAAACCATGTCAGAAATCAACTATGCAATTCATCTAAAAACTTAAAAAACCAAACATGTCTGCATAAAAAGTACCTTAAAAGACGAAGTTTAAAGCTGCAACAGCCTCAAAGCAGGAACACAACAAAACAATCCCAAGATCCCAAATTCTTCAATAGATCAACTGCGAACTCGTATAGAACAAAACCAACAACAACTAGGATAAACAAATAAAAATCAAGCCGACACAGAAATGAGACAACAACAAAAAAGAAAATCCTTGTGTTAACTAAGATTACCACGCCGATCACTTTTATGAAGAGGTTTCAGACGATGAGAGGAGGATCCATAATGAAAAATGGTTACAGAAGGAACTAAATGACGAAAAAGAAATTCAATAGGCACCGAAGGCATTATATTATGCTCTTCGAAACCCCTCACACACCTTCACACCCAACAAAACGAAACAACTTTGAATCCAAACGAAAACAAAGTCAAATGGAAACGGATTTGAAAAATGATTAAAACATAACATAGACTTAATTTAACCCATACAAAGATAACCTTTTAATATCATTAACAGAAGGGTAAGGAAGAAAAATGGTGGATTGAAAAGAAAAAAAATGTGAATGACACTAGATTAGGTTGTTCGGATCGGATAAATAGTAAGATGTTTTTTTATGTATTTATAGGAGGGGATTCTAGAAGGTCAAGAATATCTTCTTTTGTTTGAGATTATTGTCTTCGAATCTCCAACGTACACGTTTCTATCATCAACACCTTAGATATTTTTTACATTGTCCAATTGCAGCCCATTTGCATCCGTTTAGGCCCAATATTTACTCCATATGTGTATTTGTCAAGTGAAAGTGAAGTCTTGTCTTCATCCAAGCCTATTCAACACCTAAATATCCACAATAAAAATGCTTATTTTCACTTTTAATATTGGTGTTACCCAAAATTAAAGGATAATTTTGAAGCTTACTTCATTATGCAATATTTTAGATAAATATAACTTAAGCGATGAGTTCATTATTCATTTCTGAAGAGACCTTCAGCAATAGCAAAATAGAAAGGAAACATATTCATCCTAGCTGCAATTAAAGCAGCATTCAGATCTCAACAACGTACACCTAGACTAGTACAAGTGAACATACATTTTCTTCAACAACACGTACACAAAGACGAACTTGCTTCATGAACCCATTAATGATGTTTTACAGACCCACATTTCTTCAACAACACACACAAAATACGTGTCGGTTACCTTAAATAAGATGCTCACAAAATACGCAATCAGAGACACCAGCATCGTAGAAAAGGTTGTTGAAACACCAACATCATAGATAAATTAGATAAAATTGACGTTCCAACAGATTGGGCCGATCTGGGAATGAAAAAAATACAAAAACTACATCCTGAAAAATTTAGCTTGATTTTATAAACAAGAGATATATGGGACAACCGAATAAAATTTGCCACCAAAACAGATATTTTGCTCAATTTTTCAGTGGCATCAACACTTCTATACATCGCAGATTCCTCACGTTTATAAAACCAACTTTTAAATCTGAAAATAGATCCGGTAGTATAAGGATTCATATTATCTGAAATAGCAAAACTTAATCTCACATATATCTGCATATTTCCCAAAAAAATAGTTGAAAAAGAAGGATGTTTGCTGAAGAGTGGACTACTAAGCAAATCATCCGTCAATAACATCAATAACAATAAAACAAATGGAACATGGTGAAAAAGTTGATTCATACGCCAAGTATCTCATGTGATCCATCAATGTTGCTTCAAGCCTTCAAACCAATTATTTTAGTTGAAAAGCCAACACTCACTAAACATAATAAAGGCATTGAAAGACTGATAGCAAATTTTCAAACAACGTTGCCAGAATATTAAAGTGCCAAATGATTCATAACCATAACTTGAAGGAAGCATACTAATATTCAATTTGTACACATTACAGACTAATGTCATGAAACAAATAACCCTATGAATAGACATTCAACATTACAAGGGACAACCAATTGCAAAAGAACATGGAACAATCTCATCTCATGGCACATAGCCACATACTTATCATCTCTTTACCAAACTCTTTACAAGGGACAACCAATATTCAATGATACAGACGTTTTTCAAAAACATGCAACAAGCAAACGAAGAATTCGAGCAACAAATATATCGGTTCATCACCAAACGAATAATCCGCTTAACCAGCGATGATAAAATAGGTACAAACAACAACAACATTATCATCTCTTTACCAAAAGAGAATACAAAGCCGAAAAATAACAGATCGAGTGAATTTTAAACAATGCAACAAGTATATTTAAGAAAAATTCATAACAAGACAGGAGCCATATCATCCATTAATAATAAGTCAAGATTTTACATCTACATCATATATTAAAAGAAACACTAAGTAATGCGGCACAAATTAGGATTAAGTAAACCCTAAATCAGATAATTCAGGAACTGGTGAATTTTGTAACGGCCTTGGTACCCTCAGAAACGGCGTGTTTGGCTAACTCTCCTGGAAGAACTAATCTAACAGCGGTTTGAATCTCCCGAGAAGTAATTGTAGGTTTCTTGTTATACCTAGCCAAGCGGGAAGATTCTTGAGCGAGTTTCTCGAAGATATCGTTGATGAAACTGTTCATGATTCCCATAGCCTTGCTGGAGATCCCGATATCAGGATGAACCTGCTTCAAGACCTTGAAGATGTAAATCTTGTAAGTCTCGACGCTCTTCTTTGTTCTCTTCTTCTTCTTGTCGCTTCCTCCTTCCTTTGAGATGTTCTTCTCGGCTTTGGGTTTCTTCTCAGCAGGGGCTTTCTCGGCGACGGGTTTCTTCTCCGCTGGTTTCTTCTCTGCCTTTGCTGGAGCCATTGTTGTTTTTGGTAGATAGATTTGGTGGGTTGTGAGGAAAACAATAAACAAGAGAAATGAATGCGTAATGAAGTGATGAAATAAATGGAAGAGAATATATATTTATATAGGGTTGAGAAAGGAGTGTTGATTGGAAGAAGCGGCATCACGCGGATCGATGATGTGTTGAGTTTAGATTTCGTTAATTCAGATTTCATTGACTGATAACTGACGGTGTAGATTGCTTCTTTTTCTTTTTTGAGCCGTAATAAACTACTTCTACGTAACTCATAATTATTTTATATTTCGAAAAATATTAACAAATGTAACTCAAAAGTATTTATAAAAACAAACGAATAAATTAGTTTCTTCAAAAAAAAATTGTATTCAATTACTTATAACTTTAAATTTTTTTAATTTTAACTTCATAAAAAAATGCTTATTTTAACGGAATTTTCTATTTGCTTCTTTAATATATGCTTAGTTCACATTAATAAGTCTTTTTTTTTTTCGAAATATTCTCATACTTATTATTATATGGGCTTAAGCCATTTTCTATTGGCTAGCAAATTCTTTCACTGGGTTCATGCCGAGTTAAGGATTTTTTTATCAGGGTATGGGAATGTTATCTTATTTGTGTTTTTAAGGAGGTTTTGCATTTTCACTTCACTCATTTATATTTATTTTTTATTTTTATAATTAATATGTACTCAATTTTCCAATTAATCCCCTCAAATAATTGTTAAATTAGTCTTATAAATAACTCTTTATATTTAAATCTCAACAATACTGTTATTTTAATATAATTTATTAAATGATATCTAAAAAAAAATAAGAGAGAAATTTTACTTCTATAAATATTTTTCCTTAATAACCGTCCATATTTTTTATCTTCAATACAAATGACTAACAGCTAATGGTCTGTAATAGACAATAAATAATGGTTTGTAATAGACCGTAAATAAAATCACCTTTAGTTGGAGATGTTAGTAGATACAACTCTTTGTTTTATGTTTAATCGAACTTCACATATAATTATTATTTATTTGATATTTTAAAAATAATAGTGTTAATAAGTTTTTAATATGTTTAATTCAACAACTCCAAAAAAATTATTTATTTTAATACATTTTAATGAGTGTTATTGAGATATAATGACATAGATTTAGTGTATGTTTGTTTTAATATTAATATTAGAAAAAATATATTAGTTCAACGTGATTTTGTAAATTTTGTTGTAAAAACAAACAAACAATAATGACAATTAGTTTTAGTAAAAAAGTATTAGAAATTATACATTTTATTTTTTATAAGATATAATTACTATTTTGAAAATCACATGTGTCTGACGTACATATTATCATGATCCATTATGTAATAATCTAATTCTTTCTATAATTTTAGATTCATGACAGTTGTCTAGTAGTTGTTGAACATCAACAAAGAGACATGATTTTGTCTGTGCCTTAGATTTTTTCTCCGTCTAACTTTTTATGTAAGCCATGGACCATGGTAGGATTATCAAACCGTGGAGAACCTCATCATCCGCTTCTAGAGTTTGTCAAAGGTCCAAACATCCAGTTAAGACTCAATTCTATGAGTCCATCTATGACATGAGGTACAATAAATGCAAATACTCGCTTCAGTTCCCATTTTCACAAGTCCCTTAAGAAGTAAGCTCTTTGATACTAAGTTACAAAGCCAATAACATGAGAACTAGATACAATATTATTTGCTTGTTAAATTACATGCATGGATCATACTCCTTGTTTCAAAAATGATAAATTGACTGCGATTTGAGAGATTTAAACAAAATTCCCTTGTAAAAAACGTCTACACAGTTCATCCCAAATTATTATAGCATCATCAATCTATAGAATGCTTGATACAATTTATGAACTAATTGAACAATAGAGTCAAGAAATGATGGGGCCGTGAGGGTATTGCAGGGGGAGAATCAAGGATTGAGCAAATTAGGTTCCTTGATGGTGCCATCATGAATCTGAACTTTTTTTTCGTCTCTAAAGAGAGATAAATAGCCTTAGCTCAACCATGGTAGTTTAAACAATCAAAATAAGGGACACGGGAACGAGGGAAGGATTTTCGTTGGGATAAATCTAAAACATGCTTGTAGGATCTCAAATGGGATGAAGATTATGGCTATTGTTGAATCTGAGCTTGTAGAATGTGGTGTTTTAGGGGAGAGGAAAGGGAAGAACAATTATTAACTAACAATGTATGTAACTCACATACTAACAATTTAACGAGAATAACTCTAAAACAGAAAGAGGAACTACTAACATATATAACACAAGCATCATCCAAGAAAAACAAGAGAAACAAGAAAGTTGAAATTTGAAAGAAGAATAGGAAATTGAACTTCTTATTCATTTTCCACTCCATTCAAAAAACAAAACAGAAATACTACTCATTACCAACTCTTAAGATAACAAATACGCCGATAATTAACACTCATCATCTCGCCACAGGAAACTCAGACTTCATTATACAATACATAGCAGATAAAACCAGGTTCCGGGCCAGTGAGCATAACAAAAGTTGGATGTCACATTAACAATGCGTTGATTAGTGCCACGCTGAGTATGCAAAAACAATACATCAACAAATAAATATACATAAGGCCCATATTTATGATATGTAAATATAACTTGTGAGGAAACCAGATATTTTGACATGATTCTTCAGATACTGTGGTAAATGGCACCAAACACTTAGGTACTTTGCAGGTTTCTCTTATTTATATAAAAAACTTTTCATCCAGAAAATCACTAAGTAGATCTGATACACCAAAAAATCTATAACATAGATGTAACAGCTTCCTAAATAGTGTTGAACCTGACAGGATGGCAGCATTATCGTGCCACAGACAACAACAAATACAAAACGGCACGTTACAATTCAAATATACCGTTTCTATCAAACCCCTCAAGATAAAACTAATAAATGATACGACGTTCAACAAAATTATACAACAATGAAGTATAACCATTTACTATAATTTAGGTTATAATGTTGAGACAGTTTGTTTTTTATTAGAACCTCATGGATGGAACATTTAAACCAACCAACAAGCCAGCACAACATAAAATTTAATATACTCATTAATAATATTATAGAGGAATCTAAAGACAATGAATTTAAAAACTAACGATATAAAAGTAAATAAATAAAGAAAAACAAAACGTAACAAGAATGGTGGAATTTCTTCATTAAAATTAAAACATTCCAATTTACATCAACAGACTTGAAAATAAAACGAGAGTCAATTTAGGTTAACAGTAAACCCTAAAAAAAGACAGAAAAGGGGAAACAGAGAAGATTATTCAAGAACTGGTGAATTTTGTGACAGCTTTGGTACCCTCAGAAACGGCGTGCTTGGCCAACTCTCCGGGAAGAACCAATCTAACAGCGGTTTGAATCTCCCGAGAAGTAATTGTAGGTTTCTTGTTATACCTAGCCAAACGGGAAGATTCCTGGGCGAGTTTCTCGAAAATATCGTTGATGAAACTATTCATTATCCCCATAGCCTTGCTTGAGATCCCGATATCAGGATGAACCTGCTTCAAGACCTTGAAGATATAAATCTTGTAAGTCTCAACGCTCTTCTTTGTTCTCTTCTTCTTCTTGTCGCTTCCTCCTTCTTTTGAGATCTTCTTTTCTGCTTTAGGTTTCTTCTCAGCAGGGGCTTTCTCTGCTACTGGTTTCTTCTCTGCTGGCTTCTTCTCTGCCTTTGCGGGAGCCATTGATGTGGTTGGTTAGTTTGTCGGTTGGTAGTGAAATTAATTGAGAAAGTGAATACAGTATGGATTGATGAATGAAAATGAAGACGATATGTATATATAGGGTTGAGAAAGGGGTTCTGATTGGCATTAGCGGCATCACGCGGATCGGTGACGTGTCAATATTAGATTTCGTTAGTTGAGATTTCTTTGATTGACGGTGGAGATTGTACCTTACATTTGGAGCCGAAATAAAATACGGATTGAAATTCGGCGGGACTCGGGAACTTCCATACTTTTTGCATTCCTATGGGCTTAAACCCATATGTTTGGCCCATTCTAATTAATTCAGCTAACAAAAAAAAAATGACATGACAAAAATTAATTATGATGGCTGTGTTCAAGGTGGGGTAGGAATACATCCGTTAGACTAAGCCTTGTTTAAATAGGTCAAACATACTAAAACAAAATTTAAGTTTTGATTGGATATATTATTTATCAAATTCTTTATTTTAAATCTTATCATGAGTGTATTAGCCTATTAAAATTAATATTTTATTTAATTTTAAAAAATTAATAAATTAATAAAAAAATGTGAATTTTGTTGATCTCGTACAACTATAACATCCTTTTTTTTTCATTTTTTGCTATGAATTTGATATATATATATATATATATATATATATCATCAATAATTATAAATAAAATAAAATAATATAATAATTAAATTTATAGTTCAAATATTTTGACATAGAATAATAGATATAAATGTTTGAAAGTAAAAACAAATAATTAAGTTTTAAATTTCTAATAAAGAGTTTTTTTGTAATAAAAATATAAAAACTTTTTATTACAAAATCACAGAGTCTTTTATTTATATATATATATATATATATATATATATATATATATATATATATATATATATATATTATGATAAAGTGATTGCAACTGATACAGTACTAGTTGTCTCTAAGTCCAAACATCAAACTATTTATATTATTTTTATTTTAAAATTTATGAGAGGCTTAAGGGTTCGATAACTACGACACAATACTAGTTTTCTTGATATTATTTGGAGGTTGAGTTGATTACATTGAATGGTGATGAGGTAGTTCAATTTTTTTATCAACATGTAAGAACGTACTTCGTGACTCGGAAAAATCAGAAATTTTTTGTTATTTTTGTGCTTTAAAAACTTGTTTTATTGCATGGGATGATTTTTGAGCTATCTATAAAGGTTTGTAGTTGACTATTGCTAATGTTCAGAAGGATTGAGACAATACATGATTCCTAGATTAATATTTAGTTGATTGTGAAGAACTATTCTTTGAGACATTTTGTATTACGAGTTAGTTTCTCAAGTTATTGCAATGCTCCCAAAGCTCTTTTGTTGCATGATCACTCATGTTGACCATGAAGTTAATCAAATAGTTGATTTCATTGTGAAGTACGTTCTTAATTCTATAAGTTCAGGCCATTATTTTGTTTGTATATTTTTCATTTTTTCTGTATTTGTCTTATTGTTCATAAGATATTTGTTATATAATCTATCGAGTTTTGTTTTAGGGTTATCTTTTTTGTTAATAAAAAAGATAGATATTTCATTTTTCAATTAAAAAATTGAATATAAATTTCCATGAAATAAAATGAATTAGTACACGAATTCACAACTATAATATTATAATACGACTATATTAAATTTGAATTAAAGTATATTTAAACCTAACCTATGATAAACATATAGTAATCCTTCATGGTAAGATGAGAAATAAGGATAGAATAACCTATCTATCTCTCAATATCTTATCCTCAAATTTGAATAATCAATGAAGATAGAAGAAGATGAATAATGTAGTGCTCTCTCTATGATTCTATTGCAAGGGTGATAAAAAATCTTCAAGAAACCCCATAATTCTGAATCATATAATTATGTATTAATGACCACTTGCTTGAATATGTAGTTTATTCGTGGAGCAAGTGTGTCAATTTCTAGAAACTAAAAGACTTAATTGCAGTTTTTGTCCATCTATTTTAGCTGAATCGCGAAAGTAGTGCTCGCATTTTGTTTCTCTCTAGTTTTGGTCCCTTAAATAGAATTTTGATCCAAAACTTGATGAAATTTCATTTTTTTTTTTGCATTTATTTAAGTCACATCATGCCTCAAGATCTCATTTGCAATAATCCTACATGAAATCTATGATCATAAATAGTGTAGTACGACTTTTAAAAATGAAATTTAATCAATTTTTGGACCAAAATTCTGTTTGGGGGACCAGAATGGGGGGAACTACTTTCGCGATTCAGCTGAAATAGGGGGACCAAAACTGTAATTAAACCTAACTAAAATTATTTTGTTATTCGCTCAGTGAAAAAGTAATTGCATGGCGAACCAACGACAAATTCCATCAACATCAACCTGGTTTGCCAAGGTGAAAGTACGAAAGAAAAAAATGTTAGAAATTGCTTGCAATTCACAAAACAAACACAGTGTTGATATACTTTTTGTTTCATTTTTTAGAATGTTTTGATATACTTTCTAAAACAATGTAAGCAAGTATTATATTCATTTATCTAACAAGAAACCGCTTTAGGTAAAATGTCCATGTAAAATGATGAATATATTTGGCCAATAAATATGCGTCTAGTTTACCCTTAGGTCTAATTTAATTAATAGTTGTCAATATTGATAGAGTAAGATTTAAAATTATCAAAAAAAGTTTACATATAATTTAGATCCATAATAACATCAAATTTAAATAATTTATTTATCGTATTGTCAGAATCTAAGTATATCTATGACAACTCTAAACTTTTAAATTTATCCATTTACACAAAATAAATGATTTGAATACATGTTCAAATAAATGCAATAATACTTGCATTGTTGTTTTCAACCTTTTCAAATAATCATATCAAAATAACCAAAGTTTTATATTTGGTAAATTAAAAAAACGAAAGTTTTATTTTTGGTAAATAAAAAAAAACCAAAGTTGAACTGGTTAAATTTATTCAATGAATTCTCAATTGAAGATATTGATATAAAGCTCCCCAACATCTACATCAGGAATATATAAAAATGTTAAAGTTGTTTTTATTTAATGAATACAAAATATTTATCGTGATATCAAACTTCTCACTATTTATTTAAGGTGTTTGAATCTTCTATCACTCGTGTTAGACATATGTTCTTCTATTTAGATTGTTTTGAATTTTTGTTTTAATTTATTTATTCTTATGCTCTTCAAGAGTTTGGATAAAAATTGAGATTAAAATGTAGTATTATAAAAATTTCTTTAATAGTTGATGAATTTTTATGTTTTAATACGTGTCAATCAAAGAAAAATGAATAACCACCGTAAAATTTGTTTTGTATTATTATTAATAACAATAAATATTTTTATCTTTTTTAACAAAACAAAGCTATCTTCATATTAACAAACATTTTTTTAAAATATTTGTAAAAAATATTAAAATGAAAATAAAAAATAAATTTTATGTGAAAATTTTAATTTTTTATAATCTAAAGTTTGAATTACATAATTTTCAAAAAAAAAATCTATAATTACATTATTTCCCTTGAAATGTTTGTTAGCATTTTCCAATAAAAAAACTTGAGAATAAGTTGCGATTATAAAGTCACTCGGTAATGACTCACTCTAACTAAATTGTCAGCCATAAATTGTCGGCCGTAATATTAGTTTGTCTCATGGAGAAATATATCAAAGATTTTGGACAACAAGAGCATTTCAAGTATTTCAACCAAATCCAATAATGGATAATACAACCAAAATTAGATCTATCATTGGAGGGGTGGTTACAACTATCTAACTTAGAGTCTAATTCAAAGATGGTATTGTCAATAAGACCCTACCCTTCAATTCACCACATAGCAGTGTCCTTTTTCTTTTTTGAAGAAACATTACAACCTGATTTGAGAAAGTTTATTTATTAAAAAAATAATGTTCTATAAAATAATAATAATAATAATAATATGTAAAAATCAAATTTAAAATATAATTTTGGCTAGAAAGAACATAAAAGAAAACATGTCTGTAATAAGACTTTGAGTAAATCATATATCCGCCTTTTTTATATAAAAATCAATATCTACCTCTAAATAGGCATATACTTTCAAAACGTTCCATGTCATTAGGAAACACCAGTAAATCATTGTGCTGTTAAAAAGAGCAAAAAGTAACAAATGACTAAACATATGATCATAATAATTGACCACATATAAAAATGAAGTATTAATTCACGCAGCAAAGATAATGAATTATTAAAAAACCAAGTCTGGTTGTATCCAAAAAACAAAACAAAAATTGTCACGCATCCTTTACAAGTATGATTTTAAAGCTCAAAAGACACACAGATGCAAGCTTAATTTTGAGATTTGCACTGTGGAAAGGGGAAAACAATCTTTGCTTCACCAAGGGAATGAGATGTTGGCTATGACCTCTGCTTCCAACCCTTTGAACTTGAAAATTCAATCACGAAATTCTTAGAACCTGTCAATTTCGGCATAAAATTAAATCGTTTTAGTGGTTTAGTTGCATTCAATGCAGTAAAACATGTAATAAAAATGCTAATAGTTACCCTAAGTTGCCTTTTTCCCAAGGAAAACTAAACATTTTTAACATAATAAAACACAGCACAACAATGTGCCACCAACATGAACAACATCACGGCCAGCTTCTTCATATAATGATGACAACAACCATTTTCTGTCCAAGTCTAACATAGCATATTTTTGAAAAAAATAATTATCTGCAAACTACTTGATAATTGGAATTGAACTTTGTTATATGTTCGGGTCAATCATGTACACTTGGAATAATCCAAAAGCTTCCAAAAAAGAGGGCAGAAACAGGATGGGCTGTATGCTTTTCTAAAATCAGAAGAGTTTAATAAATAGAGTTGGCAATCTTCAACCAAGTCAAAAACAAGATGCTCAATCAAGCTACTTACAAATGAGAATCTGTTACCCTTCAAAGATTCAACTGAACTGTGTCTAGTCACACTACACACAATCCAAATCCCTCAAATACAGATAATACAGATAGTTACTAGCTCTACGAGCAAATGTCTTATATGTCTAGCTCTGCATAAACACAATCCTTTATCACCAATTTAAGCTTTAATGAAACAGATAGGCCAAATTAATCATAACAAAAAACAAAGGTACATCATGTCCAATGATGTAACAATTTGTCTGTTTAACTAGACAACACATAATCCCAATAATTTCAGCTACAAACAACAAGAACATCCAAAGCTAAACCCCAACACAAAAATTGAAGATACAATAAGTCTAGAACCCAAATTTTGAGGCAGAGGCAAAACTTGGGAGCCAACCTGGCTCACATGGGAGCATCTCCCTCTCAACTATGCAGTTCATGCACAAATTTGCTATAGTAGAAAGAAAAACAATACGTGTTAATCATTGCAATGATCAAAATGGAACTATTGGATACAGATAGATTGACTCACATTCCAATATCTATCGGTAAACCAAATTCAAAACACAATCTTGATATGTGAGCCATAAGATCTTCATCCAACTATAGTGACTATGATTGATTTTGACAACAACAAATCAGGATCCATTTAATTGCCGAAATCCACGGTTTCCGACAAGAATCGTGAATTTACATCTCTACCATTACAGTTAGATAGTTTCGAGTCTTGGTTGTTGGATGAAAATCGGATAACTCATGTTCCAAAGTATATTTTAAACCATACTCGTGAAAGTTAAAAAATTAGGGACCAATCTTCATCCAACAACATGGATCCATTAGCAGCAGAGTTTTGAAACAGTAAATTTGCTACAATAAGCAATAGATGCATTCACTACTGTCCGATGAAGACCAAATCAAACTGGAGCCATTTGATGAAGATGGATAAAAAACTATAAATCCGATCATCATCTAATAGCTCCCATTAGCAAAATAAAGCGGTTGTATCATCTATTATCCGCATCAAATGAGGTTCCCCAATATCACAACCTGAACTGCGCATTGAGGAACCCCATTTGTGCCTACAATCTAACCATCCCAAATTGAACACAAACACAATATCCAAATTTCATACAGCTATCCACAACCATAGCACAACATTGCATACGAGTATACAAACTAAATTAGAAAACCAGAAGAAGAAAAAACTACTGATTAGTGATTACCATCGAACATGAACACACCAAATAAGCTAAAAACAAAAACATCTAAACGAAATTCACAAGATAAAACAACAACAACAATAAATCTAACAATAACAATTGTATTGACAAAAAAATAAAAAGTGTTAACCTGGCAGAACCAGCGTTGACATTGCGATGAAGAATCCTAGCAGGGGTGGTGCTAATAGTATCGCCAATCAAATCCCTCAAACCCTGATTACCGGTAGTCTCTGCAACATTCTCGCTCTTAGTTGGTTCACTGATACGCTCAGTTGTCGCCAACTTCTGAAAGTAATTCCCATAAACATACTCAGGTGCAAATCCACGTTCATCAGAGTAACCCATAATATGACCATGCCATTCCCACACAAGATACTCACCATCCTCATCTTCATGACACCCAACACAAACACTATTTTCGCGAATCGGAATCGCTTCACCTGAATTCGGTTTCATAGTATCAGCTCTGCCAGTTAGGATTCTTCTGATGATTTCAGCTTCTAACCTAGTTTCTTCTAAGTAGATTGCTTGTTTTCCGTCCTGGCAGGGACGGATTTCGTCGTCGGAATCATCCTCACCGAGAAGGAATCTCTCGAAGGAAGGATCGAAGGAAGGACTGTTGTCTCCAGCTTGAAGATGAAGGTTGGTCATTAGGGATTGAAGAAGGTTGGGGGATTGAAGAAGGTTGGGGTTTGGTAGGGAGCTGCTCATGGTGTTTGATGAAAATACTCACTGAAATTGATTAGAATGGGAAAGGCAAGGGTTTTACGAAGTGTAAAAGGGTCCGTTTTATAGGGTTTAAGAAAACACACGAAGATATTTTTGTAACTGCCATCAAATATCTTTTTTAATTTGATTTTAATAATGGTGAAATTAAATTTAAATTTATTATTTCATGTAAATCGTTCAAATATTTGATTTTGACTTCATTGTGAATTCAATTTAGTAATTTTACTGTCAACTAGTTTCATCGAGATTACGGTAATTGTATGATAGAGAGTTTTTTTCTTGTTGATTTGGATTATTTGAATTCAGTGAAAGATGAATTTAAGTTTTGTTTTGTTTTATTTTTATTAGAGATATTTACATATAATACATCAAATTATATTGTCTACATTGTTTTAAATATATGGTAACTAATTATTTTTACCTTAAACTAGTTTGATCAATATTGCGAGAATTGTGCGATGGATATATTATTATTATTATTATTATTATTATTATTATTATTATTATTATTATTATTATTATTATTTTGCAATTTAACTTTAATTATTTGAGTATAAACGAAGAGGATGTTTTATGTTAATTATATATGATACATCGAATAGGATAGTAATATATTATTTTAAATATAGGATGGTATATCGGATAGAGTTCTAGAAAGAGGTAATGTATTTTTTTTAGTTAGTGGTAGAAAAATAATTTATTTTACACAAACTTTGCTTTTATGATAATTTTTTTTAGCTAAAAGTCAATGTTGTTATTTTTAATATATGATACACCGAATGGAACATTTTCTAGAATAAGGTGAGACGTTCATTTTAAAAAATATTTAGTTATGTAGAAAATTGATAAAAGTAATACAGTAAAACTCAATTGAATCTAATTGTTTTTAGGGCTACGTGCATTTTTCAAAACTATAATGTAATGTTATTGCAATCATGCAATTAAAACCATAATGTAGTTATGTATTTAAAGGAAAAAAGGGATACTATAAGAATAAATAATAACTTGCTAAAGTGAAAATAAAATATAACTCATGTAAAATTAGTAAAAATAAATGGTTATTTTAATTAAAAAATAATAACATTAGATATTATTTCTTAAAATTTGTATTGACTATTAGCTAAATCTAATGTAACTTTCATTTTTCGAAGTTATACATCTTTTTAATATTTATGTAATTATGACTAATCATAAGCAAAAATGTTTGAAATATATACTTATTTTAATGTGAGAGACACCGGTTGGAAACATGATATTAAATTGTCCTGTTGACTTGACGACATAATATCATCGTACAATGTGTGACAATCATGTGGCTTGGTCGAAAAATAAAAACACATACTTGTTAAACAAAAACCAAAATACAAATATTCATAGCCGTAAAAGAGATAAAAACAAAAATATTATTCTTTAAAACAAAAATATTAATATTATTCTTTTACTTTTAAATTCAACCACCACAAATGCAAGTGCATCACATCACCCCTGTAAAAGTTAATTTGTAAGTAATTTTTTAAGTTTTTTTTTTTTATCTTTACAACAACTAATCATCATATTATATATTCGCATCTGACCATTATAAATTTTAAGAGTTAATTTTTTCTTTAAAAAAACATATCACTTAATAGATCACATTTAATTTGAAATTATTTAGTATTTAAAATAAATAAAATGCAGTAGAGTAACAACATATTTATATATACATTTATATTTTATGATTATTTCGAATAAAACTTAAAATAGACAGGGTTTTAAATTATATAAATTGCCATAGAAAATATAACGAGTATTTTTAGGGAGATTCTATTGACATATTGTGCACAATGGTAATAGATAGAGCATAGTACACAACGCTAAAAATAATTATAATAAGTCGTTATATTTTATCAAGTTTTTCTTTTTTATTGGTTTCCACATAATAATTTTATGTGAACGACGATATTGGGAGGCAAATACTAATTAACTCGAGGTGCCAATATCATTTCAAAAGATTGTTATTTTCAATAATTTTGTCCGCACACCTATTATTAAATATTTTTATTTTTAGTAGTTTTAGTGTCAGCTAGTTTCATAATTATACAATAATTATATGTGATGAAGATATTTTTACAATTTGACTTGGATTCTTTAAATTAAAATTGTTTCATTTAAAGTAAAAAATTAGTGAATTGTTAGTTAATTATTAATATTATAAATATTAATGATTGGTTATGTATGTATAAAAAAAGCAATCAATATTGTTTATTTTATTTTTAAAGTTAATTATTTATTTTAAAAAAAGTAAAATCTCATTAAATTTAAATGAAAAATTATGTTTATGATTATACTTTACATCGAATAAATTGCTTGAAAATGATGTGATATATCAATTTCTATAAAAAAAAATTGTTTGGATAATATATAGATGTAGTAAAAAATGATTAATTTTGTACAAGATTGAATCTCGTAAAGAAAAAAAGCTAGATTGAATCTAAATGCTTTTAGGCAAGTTTCATTGACTAAAATCTAAAAGATGATTACATTTAAAATCACAATATATTGAATGTATTTTAGGAAAAAAGTTGATATCATGCCAATAAAAAGATTAACAAAGCGAACATACAATATAATTGATTGTGAAATTAGTAAAATTGATCATTTTAAAGAAAAATATGGACAGTAAATATTATTTCCAAATTATTGTTGCCATATTAAATTAGTCAATTCGATTCTACCTATTTTCCTTTTCCAAACATGTGGATCTTTTAATTTACCGGTTATAATTTTTATATGTAATTTGAAATGAATATTAATATGATGACAAAACTATGTCTACACACTTTGCTCATTTTTAAATTGGTTCTTTAAGTTTTTTTTTTTTTTCATTTATGTAATATTTAATTTATGTGATTATTTAAATTATATTAAATTATGCTTATGATTATTTAAATTTGACAATTTTTTAGATTGATTATCGTAAAATATAAAAATATCATTCAAATTACGAGGTGAATGTACTTTTCAAATTACTTTGATGTGATGTGATTTATGTTAAAATTAAAATTATACTGATAAAAAATTAACAGGAAAAATATAAAATATAATTGATTGTAATGTTAAAAAAATTGATTATGGATCTTTGAAGTTGCCAATTCTAACATATTTGTCCTTTTCCAAATTTATGGATCTTTGAATTTACCGATCATAATTTTATATGTACTTTGAAACTAATATTAATATAATGGCAAAATCATGTCTACTATTCTTTACGTTTGATAATTATTCTGAAATTGGATCTTGTAAGGTTTTATTTATTTATTTGAATTAGCCTTTTATGTTATAACTCATTTGTATAGTTAATTAGTCTCTAAATTATATTAAATTATGGATGTAATTCTATAAAAATTTATAATTATTTTTTTAGTTATTGCACAATAAATTTACTATCCACACTATTTTGCAAATTAATAAAAGTATTATATATATATATATATATATATATATATATCATTTTTAATGTTTAATGAATGTTTTTTTGTAAGAGATCAAATTGATAAATATATTATTTCAGCATTTTGCAAAATTTCTAACTTTCATATGCTTTCAATTGTGTTAGTTTATTGTTGAAAGGACGACAATGACAAACACGGCAACCATAATTGAACTTTGTTGTGATACAAAATGTTTGATGTCGACAAATTAACGACTCATAAATTTTTTTAACAGATTAAAATCTAGACATAATGATATACACAAATAAAACACCAAGTTATTAAAATAGCAAGACATGTACAAAGTCTCATGAGATATAAGCACTTATCTGGCAATGTATTTTGAAGGCAAATCACGACCAGTTGTGGTAGATGTTCAAACAATTGCAAAAGTACGTAGACTCACATATATCCAATTCTAATGGGTGGTGGCACAATGAGACTTATGGTGGTCGATGAAAACATACAACAAAGAGATAGTACCATGGATGTAAATGATTAAAGGTCGAACGATGCTTCTCATGGGGGGTATCAATGAAACAAATAATAGATCGAGTAAAAAACTTAATAAAATATAAGGACTCGTCACAATTAATAGCACAATCTATTTATGTTGTTGATCATAGAAGCTCCCTGAAAATGCCTTTTATCTTTTATACTTGGTTTTCATCTCACTAGTAAAGTAAGTGGATCTAACTATGATACTTTGATATAATTTATTTTATTCATATTTTGAAATTTAAATTTAACAATGTTTCCAATTTTTCTTTTCTTTTATAAATAGTGGTAAAATGTAATCTAAATTTACAATTTAATATAAACTATTTTAGTCTTTCACAGTAGATTCAATTCTAGGTAACTTTATTGCCAATCAATATGATAAGGATTACCTTAACAACGTAATGGAGGTATTTTTTTCTTTCTATTAATAGATTTAGTTAGATTCTTTTAATCTTTGTTGGAATATATGCTTACATTTAATATATTTAATACATGGAATATAATTACTTATAGAAAGAAGTTATATGTTAGTTTAAAATTTTTAGGTTAATATTGACCGATATATATTTTAAATATAATTCCTTTTGCACAAAATTTGATTGAATATAACTACTTTTATGGCAAAATGCACAGTTGTGGGACTATGTCGAGGCGATACTTATCTTCCAAGCTAAAATTTAACGAAAGATAAAAACTCATTATTTTCACTAGATGCTTAGAGGGTGAGAATGTCATGAGGTAAGGGTGGAAGTGGTACTTACCTCCATCATATCAAACTCGATTCTCACGAAATACATAAACTCATTATTTCCACCAGATGGTTAGGCGTGGTTCGTGAGATAGCACTACCGCTAACGGTCATAACTGAAGTGTTACAGCTACGACCACTCCAAATTTTAATTATTCAGTAAAAATAGATATATTTACAAAATTTAATTATATAAATAATATATCAATAACTATTTTAAATTGTGGAGTTAGTAATATCAAATACTTTTATAAACTATATACAATATTGTAATAAAGTGATTTGATATAAAAAAATAGTGAATTATAAAATTAGTAAAAATTAATTATTATGATTTTTTACGGTAAAAATTAATTAACATTATTAAAAATAATAAAATCAAAAGTTAGCTCTTAAATTGCAATTGCCGTAGTTGATTGTCCAAATCAAGCATATCTTTTCCCCAAATTAATGAAATTCTTAATGGTTAAATATGACTTTAGTTACAATAAACTTTTAATGTTATTCATTATAAAAAAAAAATATATATTTTTTTATTTTCAAATTTAGTATGCATTTAATTTTATTAATATTCATTGATAAGTCAACATTAATTTTTTAATCATTTTTGTAATCGTATTTACAACATTATAAAAAAAAATCATTTACAAAGAATGAGTTCTATTTATAAATTTATATGTTTTATTATTTTTATCTTTAGTTTTTTATATTTAAAGATTTATATTTAATTATTTGAAGTTAAATTTTTTAAGTTTTTGTAGAGGAATTGTTTATAATATTTTAAATATATTTAAAAAAAATCATTCAAAAATTTTTAAGTTGAAAAAAAATTAAACATATTTCATTTAATCATAAATTAGAAATTTTTGTTGGATAATTTTGTATGAACTAAAAATTATATTTTCGTTTTACACAGCTATAATTAAAACAAATAAATTTTATACACACTAAAAATATATTGACTTAAATGCAATTTTTTATCTCCTATTTTATACAAAATAAACTTTTAGTTCCTAGTTTCTAAAATTGTTTTTTGTTCTCTATAAACTAATTCTTGTGATTTTTTTGTCCCTACTAGTTTTCAGTATGCCACTCTTATTAGTGATGTAACACTCTCACTAAATGATGAGCGGCTTACATGACAAGTGTCAGTTAGATATAATATAGTTTATGTTTTTATTGTTGTTATAAATTTATTTATATATTAAAATATTAAAAGTCAATTATATTTTATTTTATTTGAATATTAAAATATTTTAAACAATGAAATTTATTTATTTTATTTAAATTTTCTTAAAAATTGAAATTTTAAAATATTTATATAAAATTTTGCTAATTTTATTTAAAATGTTGTAATATTATTTTGCATATTTAAATTTATTATATTTTTAATAATATTTAAAATTTATTTAATTATATATTAAAATGTTACAACACATTTAAATTAATTTATTTATAATTTTTTTGTTAAATATTTAAAATTTTATTTATTTTAATTTTATATTTATATATGTAAGTAAAATAAATAAATAATAAAATTACTTAAAAATAATAATAACTTATAAATTATTTTA
>JBBPBS010000753.1:3842157-3872842 GCA_037974835.1 Cicer judaicum | reverse complement strand
ACATTTTTAAATAATTTTTATGTAAGAATCATTAAAAAATTTATAATTTATTATTGAATGAAATTTATTTATGTCACACCATTAACCATTTCAAAAAAATATCTTATCAAATAAATAGTGCAATGGACGAAAAAAATCATACTAAAAAGGATATATAATCTTAATAACTATGAAAAATTATTTAGTTTTGTTTTTATACAAATAAGATAATGATCCTCTATGAACTGATAATGAAAAAAGTAATTATTATTTTAAGAATATATTCTCAACTTAATTTAAAATGACTATACTACAATATGATATATATATATATATATATATATATATATATATAACACCACTATTGTGAAAAATAACTAAAACAACATTCTAAACCTTTCAATGCATTTCTCAATTGTAAGAAAAAACTAAAGCAAAACTGGAAAAGTATAACGATAAATATTTTTTAAATTACGTCAAGAGTATAATGCATGGTATTAAAAAATGAAACGTTATACCTATGTGTTACACCGATAATTTTATCGACTATGTCTAAATTTCATATTTTTGCTGATATATCCTATATATTTCTATTTACTCCCTCCAAACACAAAACATAACAACAATGCCCCAAAGTTCTACAGCAGTATGAACTTTTTAAGACAACATTATATATCGTCTAGTACTCTATTAATATCCCGTTGTAAATTTTGAATTGATTGAGTTTGAATATGTGAATTTATATGCGTTGAATTAGTGCATGTCAATGCGAACCGCATGATTTAAAGTAACAAAACTCGCTTTTTTTATTAAATAAGTTTTTCACCTTAAATCATATTTTGTTTTTGGTTCTTTTAACTTTTTTTTATCAAATAATGATTACTTAAATATTTTATATTTATATTTTTAATTATTATTTTTAAGTCAACTCATGTAATATTTAAATTTTTAAATGAATTTTTACAAATATTTTTATAGTATTATAAGAATTTCTTCCACAAAAAAATTATTTTTTATAACAAAAGATTAATTAAATATGATTTTTTAGACACCACAAGTTTAAAAATATATTTAATTAATCCCTTGTTAAAAAAAATATAATTTTTTGTAAAACATATTTTTATAATATCATAAATATAATTGTAAAAAAAAACATTTAAAATTTCAAATGATATTGACTTAATAGTGGAGACAAAAGTTGTAAATCAAACCATTGTTACGGCAAATTTTACAATTTTTGTGTGCAAATACTCTATGAGATAATTTGCAATTATTAATTTGTAAAAATTACAAGTTGAGCAATAAAATACTATGCAGTGAGATTGAGCAATAAAATATATCATTTCGTGGATTTGTTTTTGCTTGTGTATAAATTTTATCTTTTTATTTGTTAATACTTGACATTAGAGTTAATGTTCTAATTAAATGAGAAAGAGAAAAACCATGTGATATCGTTCATTTGAAGAGACGTATTAATATATATGTCATTACTAAAATGAATCTCGATCTAATTGATATTTGCTTCACAAATTAAGTGTTTGTGTTGAAATAAACATTTGAAACGAAATTATGATTAGTTGAAACGAAATCAAATCAAAGATTTTTTAATTTTAATCGTCATGTCTATTTTAAGGTGGACTTCAAAATGTAACATTCTTTCATCCATTTTGACGCAATATATCAAATCCATTTAACCAAAGTTAGTTAATTTTAACTGTGGTATCTTCAATAGTCATATAGAGAACATCAAAATACAATACTTCATTTGAATTTTTTATAAGAGATAATTAAATTATAATTTAATCAACAAAAAAAATTAATATATTTGATTTATAAAATAAAAAGATATAAAGACTAGTTTAACAACTACAATTTGTATTCCAATCACTTATCTTGAAAGTAAGACCATGTTTATCTGTTGAAGAGATTTCAAGATGAAGCTCCGAATGATCGAGCCATAAGTCACGTAGACATTAAATTGAAATATACATTTAAGGAGCTTTTTGAGTCAACCTTAATATCTATCATAAAAAAAGTCGACCCACAAATTTTTAGGAGAGTGAATAATTTCTCACACAATCATGCCAGAATAGGTCACATTTTGAAGCCGAGTAATTATTTATATTTCCAGCTAAAGAAAAATATTATTTTTTTTATATTCACTTTTAAAATATTATTCATCAAACACACCTATTTTGGAGAACATCCTTCTAAGTACCGTTCATATATTGTAAATCAATTGTAGTATGCTTTAATTAAATTTCAAGAGAATCAAAAGTGACTCGATATTCATAAAATTGTTTTATTTTTATTTTTTCACATTTAGAAGTTATCAAGTAAAATTAATTCAACTTCTAGAATTTAAGTCAAAAGTATGATTTTAATATTTTGCTTTTAAAATTGATTTTTTAATTTATTTTTAAACTTAATTTGAAGGAATGTATCAAAATATAGGTAATTTTAAATTAAACTCATTATAAACTAAAACTAATTTTAGTTTTACAAAGAAAAACTATCTCATTCTAAAATTAATTTTAGAAACAAAAAGTCAAAGTTAAATGAATTTTATAATAAAAATAAATTATATTTAACAAAATCCAAATATATAATTTAAGTTTATACTTTTAGTATCACATTTATTGAACTCAAAGTTGAATCTTAAGTCCCTAATAAATCAAAGGAAATAGGAAAATTAGTGTGGTTTTAGTAGTCATTAGTCACACCGAATAGAACTCAATCACAATGATAAAAATAAACAAAGAGCTAATAATTGAGTTCTCAGAGACATAAGTCAGTGTTTTAGATGGATCCATCATTAATTTATGATTAAGATTAATTAAGCAAAAAAGTAAAAAATAAAATTAAGATTAAGAAGCTAAAAAATAATTGAATGAAACCCTTTTCCCCTTGTAAAAAAAAAAAAAAAAACCCTTTTCCCCCAATTCAACGCCCGACCGGTGCTGACGTTACACGCTTTCCCTCTTTCTCTTCTCTCATTTTCCTGTTTAGATCTTAACATTGCTCTTCCTCGTCTCCTCTGGTATCTCCACTTTTCTCTTTAGTTACTTTTTTATTAATTGCACACTTCGCCAAATTGTTAAACGAATATATAATTCTGTAAATATGTTATTGATTTTTCACTGTTGTGAATGTAATTAATAACTGATTAATGATTTATACGCTCGCAGAGGAATAGGTTTTGTTGTGTTGTGTTGTTCCGATGGCTGCTCCACCTGCTAGAGCTCGTGCTGATTACGATTACCTAATTAAACTTCTCCTTATCGGTGATAGCGGTACGATTTGTTTCACTCCTTCAACTATCGTCTTCATTTCGGATTTATTTTTCTATTTTATTTTTGTTTTTCTCTGTCAAATTTCTTTTGATCTTGTATATGTGAATCACAGCCTCTTGATTCGTTAATTTGCCGCTCTTTTACTTTAGGTCTGCTTAGTTAAATGTAATATCAAGATTTTTAGGGTTTCTTAGCGCTTCTAGATTCACCTTTGATTTTGCTGTTGAATTTTTAAATTTGTATTGTTTGTTTTGTTTTTATTTTATTTTTAAATTTGGGGAAGGGGAAATTAATATCAATAGCGGGTCACACTAATGACCATTTTACACTGTCTCATAAACCTGTCTCGTGATGCTACAATGTCAAACTCCTACAACTAAGCTTACACCTCGGGGGCAAAGGAAATATCACAGGTTTTGAAAATTAAAGTTCAAATCAACTGCATACATTAATTTTATTTTCACTCCCGTGTAAATTTTTATTTTATGCTTAAACTGTTCTACATGTGTCAAAGGAATATATTGTAGTGAATGGGGGTAATTTCTAATTGGCATTGAAGTTAATTGTTGTTTAATGAATTGGCAGCTATCGGTAGTGACTGTGTTCAAGATATTTTAATGTTTTTTGGATCTGATTATGTTGTTCACATTGGCAGGTGTGGGTAAGAGTTGTCTTCTATTGCGTTTCTCTGATGGGTCTTTTACAACTAGTTTTATCACAACCATTGGGTAGGTTTCTTTTGTTCAATCATGTAGTTGTTGTTTACTTTTTCTTTGTTGTCTCTACCTGTTATGTTGAGATGGGTCTGATGTCACTAGAATTTGTTTTATCCTTCAGCATTGATTTCAAAATAAGGACCATTGAGCTTGATGCCAAGCGAATCAAATTGCAAATATGGGATACAGCCGGTCAAGAGCGGTTCCGTACTATCACAACTGGTTAGTGTATATTGAAAGTTCATTTAGGCATAACTAGAAGTTGGGTCTGTTTCAGTTCAAGCTCTGTTGTGATTTTTCATGCACAAATTTTATTATATCTATGTGAAAAGATTACTTTTAAAAGTTAGTATTAAATTATGAGTATTTTCCTACTTATCTATCCTTTTATTCCTTCAAACGGAGAAGATGTAGTCTGAGTTGTATCTTTTGATAATATTTGAACACCCTTACTAACATTCGTTGTAGAGTATATATGTCCTGTCAACTATTTAGTTTGTTCTGGGTGCTATGATTGGCAGGATGTATTGCATAGGTTTAGAGTCAGCTTTGATTTAGTTGGTTAAAATTTCTGTCTCTGTTGTCAATCCCGGCAACATCGTGCGTGATCCCGGAATCCTGGTGTGGTGGACGGGCTTGCTACGTGCCACCGGCAATGGAAACGCCTTCACCGGTTGTGGCACTCGCGGCCGCGAATTGCGCTCCAACCCCCGTACGTATCAGTTCAGCGTTGTGCATTTTGCCGTTGCTCATCACTCTGCTTTCATATGCGTTCATCAATCTCCTTTCTTCTGCGTTCATCATTCTGCTACTGTGTGCTCATCACTTTGCATTTGTTACTCTGTTACAGTTACTGTTCTTCACTGCCTCTCGCGAAGGCTGCTCTGTTTTGTGCGACTTTGCTCGGTTTTCCTGCTCTGTTCTCTATTTTTTCTTCTTCTGGTTTTGTACGAACAATGGCATCTACATCTTGATTTTGATGTTGGATTTTGATTGTGAAGTATGATTATGATTATCCCTTTAATTGTGTATTTTGCTATTGTTTAGTATTTTTGCATACTGTTTGTATTTTATGTATAGTTTATATTCGTTTTTTTTTTGCCTTTGCAATAGCGGTCATCCTGCTATCCGCGATCCTGCTATTTGAGATTGGCAATGTAGATTTCTGTTGTCAATTTATATCTCACATGTTCTCCAAAATTTTGCCATGCTCTTTAGAAGGATGTTATAGAATGATCACCAGATTTTTTTAATGATTTTTAGTTCATTGCGTAGTTGCTTATTGTAATTCTATTTAGATGGCATGCTTTGTTTATTTGGTTGACTGGAAACTGAATGTTTGGCTATAAAACAACTTGAGAGATTAGCTCTCAGCTTGCATGTACTCTATTTATAATACAAATCCGTACAAGGAGAATCCATTACTTAAGGGACTAAATCTAGGCTAAACCAATCCTATGTCAACCCTAATTATATATGGAAAATACTAATATATTCAAGGGAGAGCATATCTCAATATTCTGCAACCAAATTTGCACCATACATCAACACTCCTCAAGTTGTAGCATACAATCAAGCTTGTCGTATATGTATGTTATCCTTAGTCGTTGAATAGACTTTGTAAAAATGTTTTAATTGATCAATAGAGCCAACAAATGAAGTAGTAATCTTGGCAACCACAACTTCCTCACGAATAAAGTGACAATCAACCTCAATATGCTTAGTTCATTCATGAAAGACTGAGTTAGAGGCAAAATGTAAGATTGCTTAGTTATCACAAATGAGACTCATAGTTGACCTGGCAACAATGTTCTGCATCTTATTTTCCATGAAATTAAATTGTCGCCAATAAGAACACAATATCCATTCCAGCTGTGGACCGTCTTTCAAATGGACTTCCTGCCCCATCTGCATTTGCATATGTAAGTATGCAACAGTATCTAAATGACCTATTTCTGTGTAAACATGAACTTTCCTAGGAGCTCCTTTAATGTATCTCAAAATTCTAACCACATGATCTCAATGACCATGATAAGGAGAATTTAGGAATTGAGTAACAATACTAACTGCATATGAAATATCTAGCCTAGTCATCATCAACAACAACCAAGCCATATCCCACTAGGTCTTTCCTAATAGTTTCTCTTACTACTTTTCTAGGTCTTCCTCTGCCTCTAGCGATTTGATCTACTCTCCTTACTACAGAATCTTCAAGTCTCCTCTCCACACACCCAAACCACCTACGCCGAATTTCTACCATATTTTCTTTTATAGGTGCTACCCCAATTTTCTCTAAAAATATCTAGCCTTGTCATGGCCAAATAATGTAGTTTCCCAACAAAAAAGAAAAAAAATCAAGAGATATGAGGCGACTGATGAGATCCTTTGTCGAGGAAATATCTGATGCAATAAGAATGTGACTCTGAACAGAGTCATACTTTTGAAAGGTTGCGAAGGACATAAATCATGTAGACATTGTCTAGTTTCTTAAGCATCTTATTTGAGTCATTGTGATCCAAAGGAGCTTGAACTCGTTTACTGTGTCTGAGCTTTATTAGCATGCGACATGATCTTATCTTTTGTCATCTGAAGGGTTGCTAAACCATGAATAACACCGTAGTCGTTGAGTATCATTAGAATAAACATTCTCAGCCTTCTGCCAGATAACTAGGGTTTCAAGATGTGATAACTGGGATTTTGGTACTTTTTCTTAGGCTCACTGACTGTGAGCTCTGGTACCAACTTGAGACTGAAGGTTTGGTGCTAAAACATCTTCAGAGGTTTCCAGCTTGCATGTATGTTTATAATATGACTTTGTACAAGGTGAATCCCTTAATTGAGGGACTAAATCTTGACTAAATCAATCCTAATTACATCAGAAATATAGACTTGTGAAATATTAATATATTCCAGTGAAAGCATATCTCAACAAATTGTATATGCAGAACTTCTTCAGAAGGTTGGTTTTAGGCCGGCCTTGAAAAATTCTGGGCAATATAAGACTTATCAAATGATTGGATTTTTTGTCATTGACCCCACTGTTTATAACCTTATTTTTTGGTACACGCATCAACTCATTTTTTGGGGATTAATTTAGGAGGTTGGCACTATTTATGGATGTAAAATCATAGTGTAGAATCTGTCATTAAACGTGATAGGACATCATCCTTGATGATTGTCCAATGTAACTGATTCCACCTAATGGAGAAGGCCTTAAATGTAATTGTAATATTAATTTGTAGAATGTTGCTTAATCTTTCAAATTTAAATACCAATTTGCTTCTGCTACCATTTCATATATGTAAATTGTTGAGCTTCTATCACAAGTATTATTCCTTCTTTTGCAGCTTACTACCGTGGAGCCATGGGTATTTTGCTTGTATATGACGTTACTGACGAGTCTTCTTTTAACAGTAATTTTTCCTTCCTCCCACTCTTATGTTACATGCTAGTCCTCTTTTATTATTTCCTCTTCTCAAATCTGTGTTTCCTTAAATCTTAATGACTTGGTATAGAACATCCATTATATTCTGTTAATTCAATTCTTCAACATTTCAACCTGACATATCGGTTTCAAATGCTTGCAATGAGTTTTTAAGTTCTTTCACATGACAATAAGACTTATTTCAGCTTTTGTCCAAATCTTGGCAATAAGATTTATTTCTTCTGTACATGGCAAATTTTCTTATATCATGTTGTGTCCAGATATTAGGAATTGGATTCGTAACATTGAGCAACATGCTTCTGACAATGTTAACAAGATACTGGTGGGCAACAAAGCTGACATGGATGAAAGCAAAAGGGTACGTCTTCTCTCCTTCTAACTTTTACTCTTGCCATTTTTTGATGCGCTTATACGCATTGGACTCATGTAGTTTTTTTATGCTGTGTATGATATCCATCAATGTTCTCCTTCTTAGGCTGTGCCAACCTCTAAGGGTCAAGCGCTTGCAGATGAATATGGTATCAAGTTTTTTGAGACTGTAAGTGGCTCTCAATGCTCATATTGAAATTGTATGCACAAGTCGCTCATCTGTTGGTACTGACAGTGTGCTTGTACAGAGTGCAAAAACAAATCTGAATGTGGAGGAGGTTTTCTTTTCAATAGCTCGGGACATCAAACAAAGACTTGCAGATACTGACTCAAAATCTGAGGTTTTATTTTGGACTTTTTACTAGTATTCATGGATTGTCGTGTTTTTTAATTTTTTTTATTAATGTCTTCTATTTGATAAAATGCAATATTTCACAAATGTATTTTATTTCATGTTTAGATAATTGTTGCCCTGCATCTTAAGTTTAACTAAAATTCCCTTTCTGGTTGAATTCTCTCATCATTTCCCTGCTAAATTTTCCATTTCATTTATTTGCAGCCCCAGACAATCAAGATTAACCAACCAGACCAAGGAGCTGGGTCTGCTCAGGCCGCCCAAAAATCTGCATGCTGTGGTTCTTAGTGGGAAGCTTGAGGGCATACATTTGACTAAGAAATTTAATTTTGTCAATGACTATGTCATTAGTGCATGTATGATTCATATTATTTTACAGTTGCTACTCATTGGGTGTGTGAATGGTAGATTTTCCCTATGTTGGGAAATTAATTATGTCAATTTATTGTTGCTTAAACTCCCTCTTTTTCAGGAGATTAGTCATGTACATCGTGCCTTTCTTGAAACCAACGCTTAAAGCAGGAACCCAGCCCGCATCTGGCTTATGGTCATGGTGTGGTTCATATTTATGGTACTCCCAAATACCCGAACCTTTGCATTACTATGAATGACATAATCGACACCTACAATCTTTAGTTTGGAGTTTCAAAAAAAAATAAAAAATCTAAATACCCATTGGTTCACTGCTTATCGTGCCAAATGGCAAAATAAGAGTTTAATCCTATGTTTCTGCTGTGTCTAGCCCACAAATGGGCGCTGATTCTGAAGCTCCAAGAGGTAGCTTCTACGGTCAAGTGCCCCATGACATCATTTTACCAACACACTAATAGTTAATAGTATGTTTGGAGTCACATTTTATTGATCATTTTTGTCTCTGCAAGTTTGGCCGTGATATTGAGAAGTTTCAATTAGTGGTTTAACGTATTTCATAAAGATCCTAACAGTCGATAATAATGTGTGAAAATGAAGGTAATCTTTGTGTAGCATCGTGGTTTTCAAGCCGTGCTTGATGCCCGAGCCAAACTTGGGTGTTGTAGGTTGTATTTGCTTTGATCGAATAAGTTATAAGCCAAATTAACAATTTAATATGCGTTAAGAATGATGCTTTTAACAAAAATGAAAATAATAATTTTAGAGATTTCACTCGAGACCCCCTTCTCTTTATGGATATAAGAGAAGGAAAAAAAAAAACTCTTCAAGAGACTCCTTTTATGCTGTCACGTGCACTAAAAATTTGTATTAACATAATTTTTTTTATACTTTATGTGAAATATAATTTAAATATATTAAATTACTATTGAAATTAAATGTTTTTTTTTTAAATTTAAATTTGAGGTTAACTTTTTGTTTTCTATTGAAATATAATTTAAATTTTGTTTATAATATTGGTCAAGATTTGAGGTTAACTTTTTGTTTATAATAGTGATGAGGGGGGAGTATTTCACTTTAAGCATGAGAATTCCACTTGATTATGAGTATAGGACCACAATATCTTATTTAGTTCTATTGTGTATGATGGTAATATAGTAATGTGTTCCCCACTCTCCTTTTTGGGCCCCGAGGACTACAAATGGCCTCATAGAGTTGTTGTTTGGTTTTAGTAAATTAAAATGTAAAGAAAATTTTAAGGCCGGTTTGTATAACATTTTTTTATAACTTTTATTTATGATTCTGCTCTTTTTTAAACAGAACCACTTATTTATTTTTATTTATTTGTATAAAATTTGTATTAATGATTGTAAACTCACAAAGAACTACAAATTTTAAATCATGGCTGGTAGATAATACTACTAATGTAATATTGAAGTGTATCAAAAAACATGGATGCAAGGAAATCACATGCACCAAATAAGTCAATGGCAGATCCCCAACAATAGTACTTCGAATCTTTGATATTATTCGAAATTTGTTGGCCACAATGAAGAGGAAGGTGAACATCTCATGTGTGACACGTTGGAATCCATCAACCAAACCAACCAACGATGACAATCCTTTAACCGTTTTTCATATGAATGAATAATCCTTGGACTCTCTCTCTTTTTTTTTTTTAAATCAAATCAAATCCTTGGACCTTAAACCAAAAATATAAACCTGAAGAAAAACTTTCTAGAGATATTATGTAGTCAGTTTTTCTAGTTTATTTGAGATGATTTGCATAAAACGGAACAAAGTCATCAAATAATTTTAGTTACAAACTAAACTAATTTTACTTGATTAAGGCTCTTCATACAACCAAATTTTGACTATTACATAATTGATATTTTCTCTCAATTATTGTTTTTAAGGTAAGATTAAAAGTAAATATATGTTTATTTTTTTGTCTTAAAAGAGATATTAAATTCCACCAAAATTAACTCATGTGGAGTCTCGAGTTTGAACCTCAGACAAGATGTCAAATGTAATAATATCAAAATTTATCCGTTAAATTAAAATTTAAAGACAAAATAAATATACACTTTAATAAATATTAACAACAAATAAATGAAAAATATTTGTAAGCCTTAAAGGACGAAATTTGATATAAAAAGATATAAAATTTCATTTGTGAATATAGAAATAGATAAACTTAAAAAAGTTAGTTTATGAGATCATCATTGTTTTATTTATAACTGATATTTTATTATCACGACAATGTAAGATTTCAATACATTATTTTCATCCTGAACAAACATTTAAATCATAAAATTTATGGTCTAACAATGAATCCGTACTTGCTCCATTTCCTACTTTCTATTACTTGTCAAATTGGTTTCATGATTTATAATATGCTCTTATATTATCTTAAAACTTACTCTAACCCTAAATCAACTTAAAAAACTATACTTATTTATTTATTTATTTTCCTTCCATTTTCTATTAATGTTATAATATTGTAATGTTTGGCGATATAATTATTGTAATATTGTAATCTTTATATATATATATATATATCGTTAGTTTAAATTTTTTTTATACAATCAATTAATCATAACTATTAAATTACTAATAAAATTTGATTTTTATCATAATTATTTCTAAAAGCACTTACATAATTACATAATTAGTCATTACACATACGAACTGTGTAAATTTTTTTAGTTGAATGCAAAAAAATAAAACTCATCAAAATTCAAATTATAAAGATGAGAGTAATGTAGTTGTTTTCAAGTGGGGTGATAGGCGTGTGTTAGTTTTAATGAAGAAAGAAGTATTGTCTTGGATCAAAGATAAAAGAGCGTAAGTGGTTTGTATACAAGAAACGACATTTCTTGGTCTGTTTGTGAGATGTCATGGGGTTCGAAAGAATTTGGATTTTCTTTTCATCCTTCTATTGGACGGTTTAGAGGTTTACTTACGTGGTGATTTTAATTTTCTCAAATGCCAAATCAGAGTGCAAAGGGAAGACATATGTGTTATGTAGAGATTATATTTATTGCCCTTTTTTTGCATATGAAAATATTTTATTTTAAATTTCATCAATAATCAAAGGGGGTGTTTGGGTTTATCAAAATTTTAATTGTAGTTTAATTATTTTTATTTTTTTCCACCATTTTAGTTGGTGGTATTTCATGTAATAAATTATCGTGTATTTATTTTTGATTCTCTTTAGACTTATTGTATTTTGCATAGTCTTAATGAGTTATGTTTGGATTTTTTTATTTAAAAAAAAGACAATAGATGTATGTACCTTCTAAAGTAGAAGTTATAAGTATTAAACTAGTGTTGGATGTTCTGTTTTTCAGAACTAAAATGAGTTATCAATTTTTCTATTGCTAATTCTCTTCGTTCCGACACTATGCCATACATACGGGGAACAAATGTTTGAGTCGGACCCGCATTGAGCATTGAGCATTGAGTCAGACTCCATTGACAACCAATGCTTGAATTTGGCAGCCATGGTGTAACTTAGCTTCTCCTTACCTTATCCTTTTCTTATGTATTGAGATTTTACTTTATTTGAATTTATTCATATCAAGAATTATCGATATCATTTTATTTTATACAACCTTATGGTTTTAAATATCCTCTTTAGATTAGAGACAACAAAACATGTCAGTACAAAATATTTTGTCTCGTTTTATGATTAATTCGTTTAAGAAAAATGGAGTAAAGTGAATCAATTAAATGTTTAGAGTTGAAAATTTCACTCTATCCATTTTTTATAGTAGATCGACTAATTGATTCGTCAATGGTTTATTTTAAAATAAATATTAATTAAAATATTCACAAAAGTAATATTTAAATAAATAAATATAAATACAATTTAAGAAAATCAAAATATGAAACTATTGATTCCACTCAAAATAATCAATCAAATATTCATATTTTATCATATAAAAATCTATTATAAGTTAATAAGACATAAAAATAAAATATTCATGAGTTTATCGATTCACAAATTATTAAAAATATAAAATTAAAATCATAAAACTAAAACAGTTAGTTTAACTAATTTTCTTTTCTCTATGCTATATATTCTATATAAAAGAAAATTAAAAAATAAATTATATCTTATAAGTAAAAAAAGTGTAAAACAATAGTTTTTTTCTTCTTCTTCTTCTTTACTTAAAGACAAATCAATTAGCAGAGACATTTACAATTTCAATTCATCCACTAAAAAAAATAGACTAGACAGAACTGACGATACAAACCCATTTTTCTATCTGTGCTCATGGCCTTTCGATTATTATCTTCATATTCAATCTTTAAATTTATTTTGCCACTGTGATATTATCTATCTTCTCCATCAAAATATATTTTTGCAGACTCAACATTGTCAATTTAAATAGTGACACAAAGTTAGAGACTTAATTCATCTCTAATTTCATCGCTTTGAATTTGACAAACAATTTTATTTTTTTACGTCTATAGTTTTTATCCTTATTTCTAACTTTTTTTTTATTGTGAGTAATAACACTCCTAACATCGTTTTCCCATAAGTGTTTTGACCTAGAGGAAGAGAAGTAGAAATGGAAAAAAAATGAATAGGTTGAACTTTCACTATGGCAGTTTGTTGATAAATAATCTTAATATTCATAATATTAAGTTCTACAATAAGTTATAAAAAAATTGTCTTAAAATAAATAATTATTTTAATTTTCAATGCACTATTTTTCAATTGTATCTTTTACTTTACTATTTGCATAACTTCTGATATAATATTTTTCACTATGTGTTTAAGCTATTAATAGTGTACAATGCCTAACAACAATAATTTGATGATTTTATATATTATCTTTTTTATTTATACACTTGTTTTACATATGTAAAATAATTTAATAACCCAATCATCATGAGCCAAAGTATTTTAAATTTCATTAAAAAATACACAAACAAAGGAGTAATTGCTTTTACACAATAGTAAGTGGGTGAATAGACTCACTCATATATAAAATGTGCTAAGAATGAAGACAGAAAATAAACCAAATAAGGAGGTGGAATTTCCAAATGGAATGTTAGTGGTTGGCACATATGAAAAGCACAAAGAAACAACGCGTTTAAAAAGGCTCAGAGTCACCAAATACGAAATGGACCTAAGTGTTTAACACACTTTAATTGGAACGTAGACCTCGGACTAAACCTTTTATAACACATTAATGTTAGAAAGCCAAACTAAATAAGAAGGGATGTATCACTATTATGCTTGTGCTAATCATCTTTCATATGTCACTATTGATTTATTGGATTGAATTCAATAATGCACCTAAATAATTCACAACCTTTTTTATCGACTTCTTTTTTGAATTTTTCATCCTCCACTCTTAAAGAAAATGAAGATTTTACTTCATTAGAGTGCATTAAAGGGAGGGAGATCAATGTAAATCTTTTTGTAACTACTCAATGAATCCTTAAACCACTCTCATTTTTTTTAATGAAAATATAATATGGAAATTCTACTTTGTATTCATATACACTCTCATTTTTTTTAATGAAAATATAATATGTAAATTCTACTTTGTATTCATATTGTCAATAGCACTCAATTGTAATTCATACTTTAAAAAGAAACTAACACTTCATTTGAGTGCTTAGGTGGATCAACACATCATATGATCCATCATGGATCGTGATTAAAAATAGGTTGATGCTCTATGAATGACTGACGATACTCTTCAAAAATACATATTCATATTCCTCCTCATCTTTATGGTTGGGATAGTGATCTAATTGAGGTTAGTTTGATGAATTCAATTTTAAGAGACACATATTTGTCTTTCTTTAATTTTTCAATCAAATCATTTTCTTAGTTAGTAGAATGAGGCATACCAAAAACTACTACTTCCACAAAACTGTATCTATGCGACTAAACAATTTTAAAGTACCGGTCCATATCAAAACTTGCCAACTTAGAATTTTCCTCATCATATATTATAGTATCGCTTTTTCTCATGTTCTATGAGAAATTCAGACAACTTTTGTATAGAAAATCTTCACATATAGTACATGCAAAGTTTGTAAGAAATTGATAGCAATATTAAGAAAACAAGTGAAAAAAAATAAAATAAAAGCTACTCCATGATGAGTAACATTCAACTAAGGAAAAGATAATAATAATTGAAAGCGTGACACTGACTTTTTTAGAAAAAAATATGTTGATTTATGCGACACCCACTTGGTTTCGTGTAGTAGTAGAGCTACTACTATATATGTATGTATAGTGTTATACTGTTTTTCTAAGCCTTGACTTAATATTTAAACACAAGGTTTCATTGTGCTATTTCATACTTGTGGCTCAAGAAAGAGGTAATTAAGTTTTGAGCTGAAAAAAAAAACACAAGATGGAATGTCGTGACCAAAAAAGGTTTGACAAACTGAAACCATTCATAGCTGTAGTGTTCTTGCAATTTGGATATGCCGGTATGGATGTTCTATCCAAAGTTGCACTTAACAAAGGAATGAGCAATTATGTACTTGTCGTTTATCGCCACGCTGTTGCCTTCATTGTCATTGCACCTTTTGCGCTAATCTTGGAAAAGTAAGTTTAATCTCCTTTTTGGTTTTTGAAATGAAATATAAATAAAAATAGTAGTCGAAAAACTAATACATGTGTCTAAAATATAGACCAATACTATTTCTGCTTTTATTTCATTTCAGACGGAGACACGAAATAACATGAACTTGAATTGAAGTAATTAATCATCTATTTTTTTTTAAACAGGAAAGTAAGGCCAAAGATGACATTTTCAATCTTTATGAAGCTAGTGACTCTTGCTGTTCTAGAGTAATTTTCTACATGGCTAAACATATTCTCCATTCTATGGAAAAGCTTCCTTTGATTTTGATATTAATTAATTATAACTACTATCTTATGGCAGACCAGTTATTGATCAGAATTTGTATTTTTTGGGAATGAAGTATACAACAGCAACTTTTGCCGTTGCTATGGTCAATGTCCTTCCTGCCATTACCTTTGTCATGGCTTGTATTCTCAAGTAAGATTTTTCACTAACTACAAATAACATTAAATTGACACATATCATTCCATGTTTTCTAAAAAATCACTATGACAAAAATCTCAATTACCAATATATATTAGAGACCTAAAAAATGAAATTGATGTATACTTTGCTATTCTTTTTTTAGTACATATATAGTTTAAATTAACTAGCCTAGCTAATCAAATATCAAATACATGTGCATGTCAAATCTTCATTTGTATGAATCAAAGTTCACTTGAATACCTATTTATTTATGATAAGATAAAAACTTTATTTTACAAATTTTTAGGCGATTGATCTGAAATTGAACTAATTGCTTATTGTGTGCAGACTTGAGAAGATAAAAATGAAAAGTACACATAGTCAAGCAAAGGTGGTTGGGACATTAGCCACTGTTTTAGGTGCCATGGTTATGACATTGTTAAAAGGCCCAATACTTAATATTTTTGGGACACATGGAAGTAGCACCCAAATCCAACAAAATGGTGGGGCAAATCTTCAACATCCAATAAAGGGATCAATTATGATCACAATTGGCTGTTTTAGTTGTGCTTGTTTCATGATTCTCCAAGTGAGTTTTTAACCTCTTATGATTTATATAAAACATATATAAATTACTCATTGAAATCGTAACTATTCGTTAAAATAGTCACTCATTCGATAAATATATTCTTTAAATTATAAAATGGCGGTTAAAATAATCGTCAATTAACTTTTACTGTTAAATATTATAATATGACATGTTAATTAAATATACAAAACTTTTACTGTTAAATATTATAATATGACATGTTAATTAAATATACAAACTAATTTATTAGTAATTAATCTCTATATAATTACAATAATTGACATTTTTTTTAAGATCTCCTAAATATCATTGTTGTTAATGTAAAATGTCTCATATTCAATTAATATAATCAAATATCACCTATTATGTCACATATTCAATTAATGTGAAATATTTTAGTCTCTAATGACATAAATTAACAGAATAATTATTTTAAATGGTATTTTATAATTTTAAAGATATATTTATTAATTCATAAAAATGAGAGATAATTTTATCTCGTACTCTATTGATAATGAAAAATTCTAAAAACATTTTTTTTTCTTTTGAATTTTATGCGTTTTCCCTAATACAATTTCATCCGTTAATTAATTTGTGTAGGCTATTACTCTTGAAACCTATCCTGCTGAGCTATCTCTTACGGCATGGATATGTCTATTAGGAACAGTTGAAGGTGGCATAGTAGCTTTGATTATGGAAAGAGGTGAACCTTCAGTTTGGTCTTTGAATTGGGATACAAAATTGTTGGCTGCGGTTTATAGTGTAAGTTTTTTACATTAGCCAAAAATTATCACCACCTTTTGCACATCCATACATCTACCACTATTAATATTAATTAATATAGGTCTAACCAATTACACTTAAATTTAAACAAAAGTTATTTATAAAAAATTGAATTTGTATTGAGACTACGTGTCTGTTTTGTCTTATGTTGTGTCAACTTCGCAAGTGTAAGCCAAGTGTCCAATCCAATACAAATCTAAATTGATAAAATAATATTTAAATAGGACACTAATTAGTGTCCAACACATGTCTTATGAGCAAGTGATAAATAAATAGATTAGTTGATCAACATTACATACCTTCCCTTTATGCTCTTTAATAAATGTTTTAAATATTCACATGCAGGGTATAGTTTGTTCAGGAATGGCCTATTACATTCAAGGAGCAGTGATGAGATATAGAGGTCCAGTTTTTGTTACAACTTTCAATCCCCTCTGCATGGTCATCGTAGCTATCATGGGTTTCTTCTTTTTGGCTGAGAAAATTTACCTTGGAAGGTAATTAATTAAGTATCAAATTCAAATTTAGACCAAACACATATACCTAAAATATAAGTATTTCGTCAAAATAATATTATGTACAATCTAAAATTTATTTATATAGTCGATAAATCATCAAAATAATATTATGTGTAACAATGTAAAATTTATTTACATGGTCGATAAATAATAAATGTTCGATATAATTATTTGTAATTTATTTAGAGTGTAAAATTTACAGTAAAAAATATATAAAAGTAAAGACAAAGTAATTAAGAATATCATAACTTTTTCAGGGTGATTGGTGCTGTTGTAATTATTTTTGGACTGTATTTAGTGGTATGGGGTAAAAGTAAAGATTACGACTCATCAAGTTCAATTATAAAAGATGAAATATTACCAGCTAAGCAAACTCCAAAGAGCAACGACAAAGAGGTGCATCATAATCATGAGGTCATTACTAGCATTAACTTTGGTGCAGGAAACAACATTGCTCGAGATGAACATGTTTGAGGAATTTAAATATTTCCAGTTTGATTCAATTAGCTAGCATTCCAAATGTCTATTTAACAACAACAACAACTATATATATAGGTTTTAGGTTGTTTGATATTTGGATTATGAATGTAATAGTCAATGTTTTTGATGTAACAGTTTGGTGGTTTGTCAATTAGACAACAAAATTGCTAATGATTAATCAAAAAGGTTGGAGATATATTCCAATCAATCAAATGTCACCTTCATTCAGTTCTGTTGCATGATGAGTGAATCACTGATAAGTTAGTTGAGTAGAATTTGACTCTTTTCTCAACACATTAATTTTAGTATTACAACTTTCAAATATTGATAATAATAATAATAATAATAATACAAGTAAATAACAAAAGGGAAACCATAAATAAATATAAATATGAACCTTTCACAGCATGTGACTGGTGATTCTTGAATAAGTCATTCACCAATCTGATACTAGTAATAAACATATATCTACAACAATATTTTACAGTAATCTATAATAATTCTTGCAGTTATTACAAATAATATCAACCAGTATATACTATTTCTCAACCTCAAAATCTGTTGTGCCTTGTGACATATTGACAGCTTACCAAATTACAAGAGCTTTAGCGTTAATTAAACATGTTGTTGAGGGAACCTTAGATTCTGTCCTTCCCACATTGATAATCAACTCAAAAAAAACATCCATTATGCCCAAAAAAATGGATAATGAATTATCATTTTTTAATACCACTTCCCTAACATTCTTCTAAAATATCCCTCTCTTCAAATCTGCAGTGATATAAACTTGGATCCTCTACAACAGCTAGAGCTGTTATATAAAGCAATATTAGATTTAGTCAGAAAACAGCCTTTCTAAATCTAATAGTTCTTACAGCTGCTGTGTCTGCTTCACACCTATCTGCGACGAGGCTTCTTGCTAATTGTATCGACAATTGAAAACTTGACAATTACTAGAATCTAGAAATGGTGTGTATGCAACTTTGTGTCCTGGCTAGTAACATGAGCTGCTCTTCCGCCTGAACTTTAGCAGGGCAATAAGAAGCAGAAGAATTTGTGAATGATTTTAAGGAACATGATATTGGGACAGTGGTACTAGAAGAGCGAGTGAGATTGTTGGTTGTTGTTGTTGTAGTCATGTCCACTTGTGCTGAGAATAGTGAATAGACAGGCCTGTGGTCAGAGAATTTTGACTCTCCTCGAACATATAACATCTGATTTAGTCCTTCCCCTTTCCATAGTATTCTATCGCACCTGTTTTATTTCAGCAAAAAATATCATTAATAAAATTCATTATCAAATTCAACCAACTTTATACTATTCAAAATCTTAATTACCAAGCAGGAGAGCGTCGTTTTTCCTTGGATTTGCATGTTTGGGCAACATATTGGTCAGAATTAGTCAAGTATTTATAAGTAGGAGCAAAGTATATGCTCCCTTCATTCCAACCTTCAAATATTCGACCAGCTTTTTGCTCCCTCCTTAGCTGCAAAATCGAAATGTATTAGGGCTATGCCACGAAAAAATTTCCACTTTATAAATTTAAATTAAATACACACCAAAATAAAGTTGATTTTATACCTGATCTTTCTCTAGTAATGCCTTCCAATTATTCTTTTTTAGTAGCTCATGTATATCATCATAACCAGCGGCAAGTCGATAATTCAAATCCCCCAACCAAATAATATTACTGCACATATACTATCAAATTAATAAACCTTAAAATACTTATAATATTAATTAAAGAGAGTGTAAATAAATATGGATAGGACTTACTCATGTTCTAGTATGCTTTCAGGAGAGAGTGAATGACCAATTGATTTAAACGAACGACCAAATTTAGTTCTCTTTAATATTTCCGAGATGTCCAAATTTCTTCGCAACTCATCACCATATTTCTCTCCAGATGCCAAATGTGTGCAAACGAAGCAAAATGTGGTGTGGTACAATCTCATACTAATTGATATTGAACCCTGTTAGTGTTACCATACAACAAAAAATATAAAATGTAAGCAATGAAAAATGTCACAAGTTATGCCCATTTTAAAACCATATAATAATTGGAGAGTCAAATAACGAACCTTATTTCCAAGATAACCCATGATGCCTGTGCCAACGCGAGATACTTTTAAATTACTAACATGGTTGCTAAAATTTGTGCGTACCCACACGCACAAAAAGATACCAACCATTTGTTTGCTTGCTACTAAGTTATAGCGTTGCTTATGAATTGGGCTTTCATGGTTGTTGGTGTTTAGGGCTTCATTAATAAGGCCCACCCACTTGGCTGCTGGCCCACTATCTTTCGACCCAAGGACGTTTCCTGCATTTAGCGGTACAATTTCTTGGAACCTAACAAATTACAAAGGAATAATTTTAGTGTGAATTAATTTTACGTAAACTTATTTTACATCCAATTTCTTTTTACATAAACATCAAATTATATTATAGTATTATTTTAGTACATCACAATATTACTTATTAAATATTTTGATCTAATTAAATTAGAGAAAATAAACTATGCATCGTCAGTATAAATTAATTTTATACTAACAGTGGATCAAAGTAATTTATTTTAATTTATTTTAATATATTTTAATATATTTTAATATATTTTAATATATTTTAATATTATTATATTTTTATAACAGTTTGAGACAATAATCATACAATAAATAATTATGTCACTACAAAATAGTTCTACATCAATGATACATAATCTTATTATATTATGTACGTCGAAAATTATAGTTAACCATATAATTGAATTAACAATTTTTATTTACTATAATTTAAATTATCTGTTTAATCAACTCAAATAACCATATTATCTTCCATAAAATTGTTAAGAATATTTAATTCAATTATATTAAATAATATACAATTGAGTAGTCAAGATGATAATTTGTACTGCAGTTGAAAAGTATAGCAGTTGAAATATCATTGAATGATGGTACAAGATAACAGTACCTAGTTTAGTTATACTAAAATCTGAAAACTCTATAGTTTTATTAATTGACGGTACAGCCGCTATAGATGATGCATAATAGTGAGGATAATTGTTGAGAATATAAAAAATAGAAGTTGATGAATAAAAGGAAACACGTGTACTTAGTGGAAATGAAAGAAAATATTAAGTATAGAAAAGTGGTAGATAGCCAAATAGGGAACATATGAGATAAGATTAAGTAAAAAGAAATAAATACCCAATAACATATATGTCAGCTGGCGATGTAGACGTCAGCCAATTCCTCAAGTCGAAACCTTCGTTTGGTGACTTTCCCCCAACATTCCACGTCCCCACAAACATCCTATACAACAGTTATTTCATTTTCTCTAAAGTCAATAATAGTACTCTTAGAAATGTTTTTCTAAAATAAGCACAAACATATATTAACTCCAAATTTTAGTATAGCCACATGTTACTTCAAAACAATTACATGATGTGAGCATTTATTTACCTAAGGTTCAGAGCATCAGTGATGGCATGAGCTTTTTTCTCCCCATTTGTAGAATGCTTCAACCACCCTTTCAAAACAAGCCCAAATATATATTAATTACCTCATCAATAATTAAATACTAATTTTAAAATAATTACTACTAAATCTCTATTTTATATTAAGTGATTCATTTTTAATATTTATTTTTCTATTTATATTATTAATGAGGTATTAATTCATTTGTCTACTAATTTATCATTATTGTATCTCTAATTTAATTACTCTATATTTAAGTACATAAAATTACCTGAGAAATGATCTGGTACGAAGATGTAACTGTCATGGTCAGAGCAACTCTTTCTCATATCTGTCGCAGAGTCTGGGTCCCACCAAGATAATAAAATCTCAATTTCAAAAACAAAACGTAAAAATTAAATGAAACCAAACTCGAGAACAAAACTAATTAACAAGCCCACCTTTAACAGAGAAGTCTGAGGAAAACTTTTCAGAATTGATCTTTGTATTAAGCCAATTCGTCACGTCTAATTTCGGCCATGAAGACTGCAAAACCAAAATGCAAAAAAATAAATAAATAAAAATGAAATGAATAGATTAAGTGAAAAGTAATCGTGTTATTTCGGCCATACCTTGGATTTTTTCAATTCTTTTCTCATTGCTCTTCCTCTTCGAGAATACTTAAAACTGAGCCAAAGAAATCATGACAATATAGTAAGATGCAAAAAATTATCAAAATATAAGATGGACCATTAAATAATTCATTCTGACAAACTTTTTATAAATTGAAGGAAGCCGTACGTATGGAAATATATATATATTAAAAGGGAATAGAAAATTTTGTTAATATTGAAAATTAAAATCTTAAAGTAGTGCGAAGCGATTTTCAACGGCAATATAAAAGTAGAACTAGTTGCAGGGAAAACGGGGATAGCTCTGACTCCCCAAAAAATGCATGTGGAGAAAGTTTCGGTATGAGTTACATGCAGAATTTTGTATTTTAATATCTGACACTAACATTTTCCACTCCTAATATAACATATATATTAACTATACAAACTTTTATCGCAGATAAAAAATTGATAATTTTAAAACCAATATTAAAAAGGGTGCACTTTTATTTTACTACTTAATTAGATCATGCTACAAAGAAAGACATACCAAAGAAAAATTTATAGGAAGTTAGTTACTAGAACGTGCAGGGGTCAACGGCATTGCTAAAGTTATTAGGGTTTTAAGGAGTTATATAAGTGTTGTTAAAAATGAATTGAAGCAAGCACCCAATAAATTAACAAACAAGTTGTGGAATAAATCTAAGTACTTACAAAAATGATGATGAAAAGACACGATTATTTCTTATTATCGCAGCTTCGATGAATTTGTTTGTGTAATGGAAGAGGGGAACATGGAAAAAGGGATAGTAGTAGTGTTTGAGAGAGAGGTTATGAGTTTGAGGTGTTCCTTGGAAAAGGAAAAAGGTTACTTACTATATATCAAAATTTAATGGGAGCTAAGAATTGAGAATGAGAATCGGGGAGGGTGTTCGTGACTAATTTTTCATTTATAGGACTGTAGTACGTAAATGAATTAAATATTTTAATGATTAATGACGCTTTTTTGGTAAGGAAAATTAATGTCGCTTTCAAATTAGATCTCTAATTAAAATACCATTTTATAGAGGGGGGAAAACCACTTTGTAAGTGCTGTTCTGGCACTTTAGATCAGAAATAGTAGTAAATATCTTTTAAAAAGAAATTAAAAAGTAGCAAAAATACTTTGGTACGTTAAGCGTTTATGGAAGGACAAATCTTCGCCGTACACTTTTCTATCCTGCAATGCAAAGGACTGTTGTAACTAACTAGCTCTTATATATGTGGACACTTATAATTATCAAAACATTTATTTAATACTTTTTTTTATATATCAATTTTAATGTAATTTCTTAAAAGCACCTACAAAATAGATATTGATTGCTACGAAACACCATAGTGCAACATATTCTTGTCAAACTTATAGAGTACAAAAACAATAATAAATTAAATAAATCGAGATTTATAAAAAAAAAAAAAGTGTAAAAATAAAATAAAAATTAAGATAATTTAAATAAAAAATCAAAATATGTGACAAATTAGTTAGTATGACTGTTATTATTCAAACTAAGCTGACATCTCTTAAAGAAGTGCAATTTAATTTAAGAGTTTGAAACTCATATCATTAAATGAGTACAAAGAACCATAAATAATTTTAAATAGCGAGTTTATTTTTTGACAAAAATGATCAAGAAGAGTCTAGTTTGAACCTCTCTCTTTAACTCACTTTTTGTAATTACTAAACCAACTTTATACAAATTTGCAACATAGAAAAGATAAAACTAAAATAAGAGTACAGTCGTATTTATATATTAGCAATTATTTCACATAACCAAATTTATTGGTTTCATAGTTAATTAATATAAGTGAAATGTTAAATCAATTGAAAATACTCAAAATTAAATTTTAAATAAATAATTATTAATTAAACTTTACTTATTTCATAATTGTTAGGATTACCGAGTTCCCCTTCAATTCCTATGAGATCACTAACATAAAAAATAAGAAGAATTTAAACCCTTTCTCCTTAACTCATTATAATTTCTAAACTAACTTAATACTACTAATTTGAAGTACTAAATAAAATACTACCTAGCTTGATCGAGTTGGAAAGAGAGAAAGAAAAAAGCAGAGTTTATATTTTTAAATTATTAATTCAACAATAATATGTGAACATTTATTACTTTTCTATATTCATTTAATATTTTATTTTTTCTTTATATTTTATTTTTATCACGTCACTAACATATTATTTTCTCTATTTCTATATTATTTTCACTATTTCTTTTTCTCTCAAGATATGAAGGTGAATTGGTGTACACCAATTATTTTTGTTATTCATTATCTTACGTAGTTAAGTAAATTCCACAAAATTTGGATTCAACATATGCCAAATCCTTATTTGGCTTGTGTACAAGGTCAAAGATTAGCTGAAACTATAATGGAAACACGACAATAAATTTATATATAAAAAAAGTTAATATTTAATTAGCCATCTATGAATATAATTGAGATTGAAGCTCTAAGTGGCCTAAGCATGCGCCCCTTTGTAGAACAAGTTAAGATTGAGAGGTATATTAAGACAAAGTGTCATGCTCAGCATTTAGTTTGCTGTCCTTGTGGCAAGCTCTCAATAGTTACATAAGATTCTACGGATCAATCCTCTAACCTAATCCATCTATGTGACAAGTGGTAGACTAAGATAATCATTATACAAATCGAAAAGTTTTAACTTTTTTATATGCGGATTTTATTTAAAGAGCTATAAGAAATACTCCATTTCGCGCGCATAGTTAATAAATAGAGAGAGAAAATATAAACCTTAACACTGTTAATTTAATACGATTACTACGCCCTTAGTCAATTAAAAATATCACATAGCTTGCCACGAAACCAATACCAGTTTTTAGTCCCTTTGGAATATTTGTTTAATTATCTTAATAAATTTATTATTTTAAAGTATGTTATCACACACTAAAATATTCTTATATTATTAAAATAAAATAAAATTAAAAGTAGTTTAATAAAAACACCTGCACTTTTCAACTCATTCATTGATGCGCTGTTAGATGTAAAATTGAGGTCAAAATGTTAGCCTCAACTAGAGGATTATTATTCTGAAAAAAAAAAAATAGTTTGACATTGTTTGAAAATCGAAGTTAACGATAGTTTATAAATTAATATTCACACAATTTAATTCAGCGATACATCTCTTCATGAAAGACATGACCGTGAAGGTTCACATATGATTCAAATAAGATGATATCTTAAGATTTTATTTGATGCGTTTGATATTATAAAGACAAAATATAATCTAAAGTTAAATAAGAATATAATAGAAGATGATGATCATATCATAGATTTTATACAAATACGATAACTAACAAGATTATATTTTATTTTGTCTTTATTTGATATACATCTTATCATGATATGATATAATATATATTATATTTAAATAACAAAATTACTATTGTGAATAATTAAATAACATTTATTAAAAAAATTAACATACTATATTATAAATTAACAAAAAAAACTAAAAATACTAATAATTTTAAATACTAATTTATTAAATTATATAAAAAAGATAAAACTACTATTTTGATAAAATAATAAACAATTTTCAAATTAATTATTAATATTTCATTTTTAAGTTTAATATCAAATTCTATTAATTATTTTTATATTTTATTATATTTATATTTTTATATTTTATATTATTTTTTATAAATTATTTTCGTATTTAAACTTTATTATGTTTTAAATTTATATTTTAAATTATATTTTATAAAAATAATTGTATAAATTAATAAAAATTTCAACTAAAAATATATGATAAGATATAATTTAAAATTAATGTATCATATCGTGTTGTTTTATCAACCACCGAATTCAACACTTGTTAGATTTTATTTTTTAATTTTTGAACAATAAAAATTATGTTCAAGAATTGTTGTAAAAATTAATACTTCAAAACAAAAACTGATAGAAACTATAACTTATCAAAATATTAAAAAAGTAAAGCAAAAAAGACAGAATCAACACACACAAAATTGGTAACCCACATAAAATTTCTCCTACAATTGGAGGACAAGTTCCGAAGTTTCACTATCATCTTAAACAAATATATATTGTATACATTTTTTGTCGTCATCTCTTGCACCTTTTGTTTCTTTTCACTCATACAGGAGCTTAATTGATTCCACCAGTTCCAAGTGTTCGTTCAGTATGGACCTAAGATGAAAACAATCCAGAGCAACGGTCTTAACATAATAACTGATTTTTATCATGTTCACTAAACAGATCTTAAAACACATGGTTTTCTCGATCATAAATAAATACCAAAATGTAACATTAGATGGAATTATAAAAAAAATGTTAGATTGAACGGAGTATTAATTAATCGAGGATAGAGTATTAATTAACTAAAATGTTTTGTCTCCCGCTTGAATGTAATTAATGAGTTCCTTAAAAAATGTTTTCCCTCTAATGTTGAATATAAATAAAAATAGATGAAAGAAAACTGATTTTTTTTTATTCATTTTTATTTTTATTTTATTTTAAATTTAAATAGCACTAGGCTAATTTTTGTATTGACTTCGCGTTGTTTTGATTTCATTTGTTATGAGTTTGTTTCTACCCAAGTTAATTAGTTAGTTCTATCTTTCCTTACATATCTGGCTGTTGCTTCTATCCGAATAATTACTTTTTTTATTTTGTTTCTTTTTGACTTAGACCCTCTTCTTTCAAAAAAAATGAAACTACCAAACGCAATGAACAAATTTTTACCAATTCAATCTTCCATCAGAATTTAAAAACAGTATTTGATATTTTTCTTTTATAAATAAAATTATATAATTCTCACCAAATCTTAATTTGAATTTAAGATATAATTTTCAATATAACAATATCAATATATTTTAGTTAAATTATTGTTTAATAACAAAACAATATTGATTCAAGTCGATATTAAAGCGAATATAACTTTATGTATGATGCATCAAAGAAATTTAACATTTAAATTTATGTGAACAATTTTTAAAACATAAATTAAATAGCGCAATTTAAAATACATGTTTAACTTAATCAAACAATTGCTCTACTTCCATGGACACGTAAACTAATCAGTCCTTCTTTTAATGGGAATTATGTAGACAGACGCATTAAGAAATCCACTTTTTGACTTAAAAGATCAAAAGGAACATTAACATATTTGCATTGTCCAGGTCCGTTCTATATTGCTAAATTTCTTATTCTGACGAGCCAGTAACGTGACAAAATGGGAAGATAAAAAATGGTCATATTATATATAACAAATACTTTATAAGATTTGAAATCTAGTATGATGTAAATCCTCTTCGAATAAATGATTCTAAGAATTCGGATACATTATGTTTTGTCTCATCAAAATTCATATGTTTAGGCTGACTGACTTTACATATGTGAAGACATGTTTTTTTAATGAATAAATGCATTGTTGGTATCACTGTGGATAAGAGTGAAATCATAATGAATCACTATTATTTTGACAAATGAAACCAAATACAGCTTAAATCTTTCCTACAAATTATTTAATTATCTCAAAGCATTTCTTTGAATCCAACTCAATTATCTCTGTAATTACGTTGTGTTTTTGGCTAAAATTTAATATTCGTTTTGACCGTTTATTTATTTTAAAATTCAACATGATTATTTTATTTTTTAAACAGATAACCGCTATATTTTCTCACACAATGTTAAATGTGAAATAAATAAAAAATACGCACTGATTTATTTATGGTTATTAAAGATAGTATAACTGTTTTCTCAATTAACATCTAAAATCTTAAAATTATCCTAAAATTATCTTTAAACAGTTGATAGTTATTGTTTGAACAAGACAAACTTTATGATTTTGTTGAACAAGACAAACTTTAAAAATTATGACAACATGGTATTAGAGGTTGTTTTGAAAATATTTGTTTTCTTCGTATTTACACACATTTTAGTTTTCTCTTTTTCAATTTGTTATTCTTTTTAATTAATTAACTAGATTGACACATTAAAATTAACCATGAATGCTTCAAATGTTTCAAAATTAACTAGTATCATAAATCAGAAAAATTAATGTCAAAATTACTAAACAAACAATTACAAAGAATAAAATTGCACCATCACAATGTCTGAAATGCCAAAATTACAAATAAACCTTATACAAATTATAATAACCCAATATTTTACTAATAATTATTGTGTAATTTAGAGTAAAACCATATATTACATTAAGTGGATTACTTCCTACCTTGGCAGCCGATCGAAATGAGGGACATATGCAGCCTGGTACACACTTTTAGTTGTCGTTAGCGATTCATTTTATATATTTGCTTTAACAACCTATTACTAAATACGTAGTACCTAGCTCAATACTACGAATTAAGCAAAACAAACATGTTAATTAAAGCTACTTCTTCCAAACTTCTTTACTTACTAATCATTCTGATACTTATATATTAACAACCAAACCAAAATATAATATATTTTTATCATGTTAGAGTTTAGTTGGAAAGTACAAAATCAAATTAAACATATATATGGAACCAATTAGCTAGATTAACACATCTTTAGGTCCATCAGTCTATTCATATTTTACAAATAATTATTGCCAATTTCATTAGGACGTTTTTTTTATTATAACGAAAGTGGGTTTGTGTCAATCAGAAACATATATTTGAATTATGTAATATCTTGCGGGGGATCGATAAAAAGGTGTGTTTGCATATATAGCAATCAAAAGCCTACCCATTATTAGGTATGAATTATGTTATGATTAATTAATCGGGGAAAATTGGGCTAGCGTCAAAGATTATCATAACATCCATATAGCATATAATTTGTATAAATTAGTATATTCAAAGTATATGAGTCTAGAGCTTTTGTAATTTGTAGTAATCATATAATTGATATTAAAGTTTTGTTAGCTAAACTCTTGTTGTCATCTGCCAACTATGGGAAGTTGGTGTTTGACTAGTCTCATTCACTTTTTGTCATGCCTTTTGTGGCTTTGTGTTTATCGTAGTTAAGATCAACCTAACTCATGAATTACATTGCTATTATACGTTACTTTGTAAATTAGGTATATAACTTTATTTGAGTTGTCTTTATAGTTAGGGGTATAGCTCTCCAAATGGGTCGTCCTATTGGCCCATATTTTAGGACCATCTCTATTAGCCTAAATGAAAGTTGAACTGGATTGGGTTGGGCCAATTGGACATCGCGCCAATTTAATAAAATTATATTTAAATATATAAACTTAATAAAATGAATAGATTTAGGTAAAACCTTTGAAATTTTAATGTTTATAAATTATTGATTCAACCGAAGGTAGAAGACTTGAGTTTTGATTGATATTATGTGTTATTGTAAAAAATAATAATAATACACACATTCAATCATCTTACAAATAAATAAATGTAAAAAACTAATATAATAAAATCACATACAAAAATACATCTAGAAACGCCAGAAATAAAAAACGTATCATATCGGAAGTCAAAATGCATTTTGTACATCTCATAATGAATGACACATTTATAATATAAAATTAATGATTTTTAGCAAAATAACTTGTGCAAGACTTCAATTTTTTTATAGTATGTCCTAATTTTTAAAAAATTGATTTGACATCTTAATTTTGTAAATTGAACACATTAAAATTTTATATTTATATCTTATGTTTAGAAGAAATATTCAGTTAGCACTAGTGTAAATCTCTAAAATGGGTTGCATCCTACCAAGAACCACCATTAAATTTTAAAATCTTAAGTTTTGATGTTAAAATTTTGAGATTTTTGAAGTCTAATTTTTAAATTTAAACAGGACCTTCAAAAATATTGAGACAGTCCTTTTAAGGTAACAATGAGTACAACAAAAAAGTTAAGGTTTTCATGTATATCTTGTTAATGTTATTCCAATGAGCACAAATATAATTATATCACTTAAAATATTTGTATAATTTTTCAATTCTAGACTTTTTGAAATGAAATATAAAATATTTGTGGTCGATCGACATAAACAAATCTTTGTAAAATAGAAGTTTGAGTAGATCAATTAACTTGAGCTAAAAATTGAAAGAGTGAATAAGTTAAAAAATAAAAGTTCAAATTATAGAAAAAATATATAAAAATGTTAGATTAACTAATTATTAATATCTACCTATGAAAAGAATATTTTCAAAATGGTTAAAAAAAAAGTGTTAGTAAGAAGACGCCGCAAGAGTAGGCATGACAATGGGATTAGGCGGGAGCGATTTTGTCTCTCTCACTCCCGCACACGATTCAACGAGAAAATCAACATCCACTCCTCAGTTTTTTAATGTATGTGAAATTTAGGTCGTCATCTCCGATCGCAACGGGATTCAAATTTTCCTCTGTTCCGTACTCATTCATATATATAAAATTATAAATTTAAAAATCATATTTACTATAATTAATATAATAAAATAATTATTATTAGATAATAATAAAATAATTACTGATATAAAATTATAATTTTTAATATTTTAAAAATTATTAAGTATATTCAATATAAATATATATATATATATATATATAAATTATTAATTCGAATGCGCAGTAAATATCAACACTATCACACTCGTCTTTGCCTTTGACTTTGAATTTCAGAGAAAATCTATATCTACAACTAATTAACATGGATTTTTTTTTTTTTTTCA
>JBBPBS010000753.1:3826154-3840623 GCA_037974835.1 Cicer judaicum | reverse complement strand
AATTTAAAAAAAACTGCAGAAAATAAATGAAATATTTAAAATTATATTTTATAATAAACTATTTAAATCAAATTTTCATTTGAAACTTTATATTTAATTTTTTTTAAAACAATGTTTTAACAAAAAAGTAAAATAATATAAAAATCATTTTTATTATATTTTTTTTAACAAACAGGTCCATTGTCTAAATAAATGTAAGTAAAAGTAAATGTTGTCTCATCTAAATAATTTAGTAAGCGAGTTGAAAGATACTGAATTTACTAAAAAAAAATAATAAATAAAGTTAAAGTCTGAAAAAATCAAATAACCGCTACCTTTCTAACATTTTTCCTATATAAAATAAACAAGTGAAAATATTGTCTTAAAAATTGAAAGAATTAAATCTAATATGCAATTGCAAAAGAAAATAACATACAAATAAAATACAAAAAATTGGTGATTACAAACTGAATTTAAGCAAAATTACAAAGAATTAATCAGACAAAAACATCAAGATTCGGAGCCATATTTCCAAACAATAACTTCAAATCATTCTCCAACGGTGTCAAGTTCAAGTCCAAGCACATAACCCTCATGCTATTAGATCTCTTCAAAATTGGTATTTTCACATCAACCTTTTCTATTGAAGAAAATTGTTCGTTGATGAGCATAGCTTTATGCCTTCTCATGTGTCCACCAAGTGCTTGCCCCAAAGAAAATTCTTGTCCACAAATGGAGCATTCGTGCATTTTGGGTTTATTTCCCAAACTCAAAGATACAGCATTAGCTTTTATAAGTTCATACCCTTCTAATTTTGATCTTTTATGACTAGCTCTATGGCCACCCAGTGCTTGAAAAGATGAGAATTTTCGGTTGCAAGTTTTGCACTCAAATTCCGTAGGCTCAAATTTTATTTGCTTTGGTTTATTGCTTTGTTGTTTTTGGGGATAAGAGAGCATCATTAAACAATTTGCCAAATTTATGTTATCTAAACCATCGATATCTCTTTGCCTCTTCATGGCTAAGTATGTAGGATTTAGAAAATGTGAATTATAAGTAGTTAAAAATATGTGAATAATATTGACAAAAAGAAAAATAAGATTTTTTTTTTAAAGAATGAGATATGACGGGTGATATAATGAATTTGAGAATGAGTTGGGATTAATTGGCGAGTAAGAATTTATAAGGCGTTACTAGAACAAAGTCAATGAGTTTGACTGGTTAAATCAAATTCAAATATTTGTGGAGGCTCTATGCTTCAAACTAGGGAAAGTACTTCCTCAGTTCCATGTACTATATCATGACGGCAGATAATTAAAAAACACAAAAAAAAAAGTTTAGAACTTCTCGTTTGATGTTTGACCAATCGTATGAAACATGATATAATTATATAAATACTTTCTTTGTTGATCAAATATTTATCGGTTAAATGTAAAAATGATGTTCTGTATATTTAATATTTTAAGTAGAGATACAATATCAAAATCTATTGTGTATTTTAAATATTTTAACGTTCGGTTGTTCTTGCGCCTTTAGACTTCCCAACAAGTATTGGTAATAACGTACATGTAGGTAACTTAGTTGGTCGGTGAATTAAGAAAATAAAAAGTTGCATTGTAACTACAATTACATTTTAAAACTAAGAATATGGTACTCAAACTACACAGGGTTGTGTGACCCAAGAGACATGAGTTGTGTATATTCCTAAAAAAATGTTTTGCTCACGTGAGGTTTACATGCTCTCGCAGGTCTTGAATCTAGAAGAACCGCGTGCGAGGTGCCTTGTTGATGTTCGGTGTTTGGATGAGCTACCCACTGAACCGGTCGTGTATAGCGAGCTACAAAGTTGGTGGTTCTTCTTTGTAACGTGGAATTAGTGTACTATTTTTTTCTTCTTCTAATATTTAAATAAATGTAACTAATGAATAATTAGCGAATCAATGGGATTCAAACCCCTTAATTCTTTTTTAAACAACTTGTTTTTATATTGTAACACATAAAGTATTAAGTCACATATTTGATTTGATTATGTAAAGCTTCAAGATGGACTGCGTGCGTTGACATATACTAAATTGGTGTGCAACAAATAAACGCATGCATTGGATCAGAATGGGGGATATTATGACTACTTTTCTTAAACCATGTGGTATACTAGTATTTTATGCATTAAGGTAAGCATTTTCATACGTAGTGAAACACATTCAAGCTGACCATTGCATTTAAGAGTATGCTATAATTTGATCAATCATCATTCTATATGTCATCATCACGTCATGAGGATATTGGGTTGTTTGTTTTTTCATTTTTTAAAGTTAAAAGTGAGTTTAGAACAATTAATTTGGCTTCCGATCCAAGGCCAAGTCACTAAAATTTGGGGTTTAGATTTTAAAAAAAAATTAATTAAATAGTTTATGATATTATTATTTATGTTACAAATTTGATTTGATTATAGTAATATGTTAGTTTAGCTAGTAAAACTTCAATTTTTTAGTCTTTTGTCCATAATTCGAATTGAGATTATATTACTATTTTTATGTTTTTTTTTCATATTTAAAGGATATACATTAATAATTTTGATAGAAAATTAAAATTTAATTTTTAATGTCTTAAAAATCATAAAATATGTCTACAGCAAACCTATATTTGTGATATATATGTGTAACTAATAAATTTATTATTATTGTAAGATCCAAAAAAATATTATGTTATTAGTTCACATTTAAAAAAGTCTAATTTTTTATTTTTATATCTAAAATATCACATTTTTTAAAGTCGCTTTATGCCTCAACACTTCTTGGACCGACTATGTTTGGATGAACAATCACTTTCGTTAATATAAAAATATCAATAAATGTGTTCTCATATTCAAATTTTATTTTATATATTCAACTCAAAATTAAAGCAAATGTAGTCTCCAAAAAATCAATTTTAGCGATTCAATATAATATTTTTACCCACCTTGTTTTCTAATCAAACACAATGATACTCTCAAAATTGAAAATAGGGACGATTTTTTTCACAAAATTTTGTCTGTCAATTTCATTTTGTTTTGAATAGGTTCCATCGATAGAAAGTAATTCAAAGCTCGTCGAATTAGATATAACTAATTTTTTTAATAGAAATTCAAATTTAAATATGTATGTTATAGGAATTTAACCTCTTCTACTAGATCTATTTGTTAGTGTCATTATTTTCATTTTATCTATAAAAAAGAAAAAAAGACTAGGGCCTTTCGTTAGAGGCCTATGACATGGTTTACTTATGGTATGATCTGACCTGACCTATTTAATAAAAAGATTAGATTCAAACTGTTTTTAAAGTCTATTTATTTAAATAAGTCAGACTCAGACTTATAAAAAAATCTAATATGCCTAATAGACCGATCTATATATATTTTATTATTTATTAATATTATTTTTTATTATTATATTAATAATATTATTTTTTATTTTAAATTTTATCAATTAGGCAATCACATAGTCATCATTTCATATTTAGTAGTCGTTTCATATTCGATAGCGATTCTATATTTGATAGTCATTTCATATTCGGTAACTGTTCAATTAGTCAATAATCACTCAGGAGTCGTTCTATATTTGTTTAAAAGGTAATAATTGGTGCGTTTGTTTAAGTGAATAAGACTTTTAAAAAGGCTTTCAGGTCAGGCTAAAAAAAAAATCTATGATAGGCCGTAGGTCAGACTTATGCTTAAAAAATAAATTGTAAGCTAAGCTCAGACCTTTCAAAGTCAAGCCAAGTCTAGCCTATTCCCACTCCTAACCAAGATCAAGGCGAGCCATATGCTTGTGTTGATAAACCAACAACATGTGACCTAATACTTTTTATTATTTTAAAGAGTACTATAAAGTCCAAAAATTACTACTGAGAGAGAAAAGTTTATTGTGTATTATAGAATTCAAAAACAAAAAATTACTAGAATCCAAAAGGAGAATTTTATTTTGGAGTGAAATAAAAAAAATCCAATTTTTTTGGAAAAAAAAATCTTATTTTCAATATTATTGATTTTAATTATTAGTTTTTATAATTTAAATAAATAAAATATTATTTTTTAAATTTAATTTTTTTTATTAAAGTCTAATTTTTGAAGATTTGAACAACATGTTTAAAAGGATAAGGATGTAATTGTTTATGTTTATCGATTTATGAGGAAATTGTTGAGGGTTAGTTATTGCAATAAAATAACCATAATATTTACGATCGCGACACTTCCTAAAAAAATAATGAAATGTACATGTAAATATAACAATATATTATCTAGATAATTAGTCAACATATAACATGGTGCTGAAATATATCAATTTTGGATATACACATAACGGAATCTGTTCAATGTTTACCAATTACAAAATAAGTAAGAAATAACCGACCTAATTAATAAGAAAAAAGGAAACCATATGTATCTATAAGAAAAGAATCAAGGAAGTTTTGCACAAATAATTGAAAGAATAGAAATGTGTGAAGAAAAGGGTAAAAATGTAAAGTTAATCAGAACAAAGAAAGTGGAAGTGGGGGTGACTTCATTCCAAACGCTAAGTCATTCTCTAGAGGTGTCAAATTCAAGTCCAAACACATAATCCTCTTACTATTCGATCTCTTCAAAATTGGAATTTTAGCAATAATTTGTTTGATAGAAGAAAATCCTTCATTTGTTGCAGCTCTATGTTTTCTCATGTGTCCTCCTAATGCTTGACCCAAAGAGAATTTCATACCACAAACAGAACACTCGTGCATTTTGGGTTCATTCCATAAACTAAGAGATTTAGCTTCTTCTTTCAGTTCTTCTCCTTCAATTAGTTTCATTCTCTTGTGACTAGCCCTGTGTCCACCAAGGGCTTGAAAACATGAGAATTTTTTGTTGCATGTTTTGCATTCGTATTCCCCATTTTCGTTGTTTTTTTGTTGTGGACAAGAAAGTAGCATCAGACAATTTGATAAATTTATGTTCTCAGTTCCTTCGTTGTTTCTCTGTCTCTTCATTGCCATCACTACAAAAATAAGGAAAATTGTTGTTTTAGGTTTAAGTGTGATGAAATGTATGTTGTGTCTAGAAAGATTGTGTTGTATGAGGAAATGGAAATATTGAATGGTGAGAAACTCCTTGGATTTGGTATTTATAGAAATATTTTGTTGTTGGAGACGAGTCAAGAAAACGTGTGTGTCGACTGTTGACTTCGCTTTTTGTTGAAGGAAATATTCGAGGAAAGTCCAATTGTTGAAGCTATAAATAAATATATTAATTTGTTTTTGACGTCATTCAAACTATAAGATAATTAACTAAACGTTTAAAAGGAATGCAGTGTCACCTTAAATGGTTTTACACCGATTGGATTGTTACTCTACGACGACACTTACAATTATGTGGCAAGATAAACAAATTAATTGTTTTTATTAAATAAACATTAGTTTATATCAAGAATGTATTCTCTTTTTTCTCTAAAATTAATATATAAATAAAATTAACCACACATTTTTAATACATTATATTTAATTAGTTAAAATATATAGATTTGATTAAATTTATATAGAACTCACATAATTTAATATTATATATATAAATTTAGGCTTGTGTTTATTTGGAATTTCAATTTTGAATTGCTAAAATATTTAGTTCATGTACATCAGGCTTAGTCCCTACGCTAACTTAAGTCTTCGCTCTTGGGCCGTGTTGGGTCAGTGAGAAAACAAAATAGCGGTGTAAGAAAAACGAGTACTAAGTAAACTTTCGATTGTTCTTTTTTAATGAGAACTTTCTATGTTGCTTCAAGTTAAGACCGTAATAAAAAAATTCGATACGAACAAGTGAACCACTTGGTTAGAGTAACAGAACTGTTGGAAAAATTTTGTCCATCCGTCTTTCAATATATTATTGGAATCTAAAATTTAATAGTGTATTTTTTACATTATTGAAAATTAAGATACAATAAAAATGAACAAACAAGGGGTTGAATGAATATTGGGCGGAACTATTTGGTCTGCTAGTTTAGTATGCTAAAGATGGATTTGGATGGATTGTTGGAAATGAAAATTTTACTTTTCTGTGTTCCCAACTACCTGCTTTGGTTGGTAAAACTTTGGCTATACTTTTAAACGGAGATGCTTTGAACGGCGTAGTGTAATAATAGTAGTGGCTAAACTTCACACACAGTCAAATATGATCAGCAGATTACAAAACGGATGAAGATTCATGGAAATGTACAATATAGAGAGGAAATAAAGTAAAGTGGGTTTGGTGCAACTTGAGAGGAAATAGAATAAATAATTATTTTTCTCTACGTTAGTTCAAGAATCTGATCTTAGCTAACTTACTGCCACATTTCTACGAGGATGGGAAGAAAAACACTACATTTACACGGATACATCATATGTGGACTTTGTTCATGATGAGTTACAGTCATAGATCAGAATTATATAAGCGAATAAAACATTTTTAGTTGAAAAGAAAATCCGAACTATATACATAATGGGATATGCTAACATATGTAATACATTGCTAAATGTTAAAGTAATAAAAAAATACTCTTCTCCAAGTGCAAACACATTTGAGAAAAGAAAAAAAAAATCTCCTTCAATATAAGCATTGATTTAATTATTAAATGCATTTTTTCCATCCGTATTCGTTATTAATACAATTAAAGGATACATATGTTATTAATCTTTATAAAATTTTAATTTTTCAATTTTATTCCTATTAAATAAAATTATAAGTTTGGGTCTCAACAAAATTATCTTGCATATAATTTTGATCCCCTGCTGTTCAATCAACATATATTTTTAAATAAATTTTTACATGTTAAGACTAATATAAAAAAATTTACCGCAAAAAATAGACTCAAAATTTGATTTTTTAAGTTCATATATAAAATTCTAAATTTTTGTTGAGAAATTCTTTACAATATTATAAACATGCCTAAAAAAATAATTCAAGAATTTATAAGTCGAAGGACAATTAAACATGTTTTGTTTCAGCAGACTATTTACTAAATAATTATATAAAGAGTAAATATTGTATTTTTATTTTATAATGACTAAAATTAAAAAGTTAAAATTTTATAAGAACTAAAAATATATTTAACATATTATTAATTTATCTTTAAATATAAAAAATTAAATTAGACATATCCAAACATAAACATAATTTTAGAAGTCACTACACATAAAATAGACATGTTACACTAATTAGCCACTTATAAAAAACGATAGAGAGTAGAAGTTGAGTTGAACACACCACTTCGGCCACAAATTTCAAACTTTGAAATAATTAACTTGGAAGTGTCATTTTTTTATAAATTTTGTCCCTTTTATTTATTGTTTTGTCAGAATTACATTCACTAATTACTATAAAGGAAATTAGTGAATTGAGATGATAAATAATCAGGAGTAATATAAAAAATAAGATAAATAATTTCATCTAAAGTATCAAAAATTGATGGCTTTCTTAATATGTGTAAACAACCATAAAAGTATCAAAAATTGATGGCTTTCTTAATATGTATAAACAATTAAAAGGGAACCAACATAGTAAATGTGTCCATTTGTAGTACACCATAACCAAATCATTGGGTCATTCAATTAAATGGAAGACGGTGAATTCGTGGTGAAAACATTCACTAAAATATGAAAGTGCACCTCTCTTACACAATTGTGATTAAGCAATTCATAACTCCCCAAAGTATTGGGTTTAACAATAATTTAGAGGCAGTATTTTAAAGGGGCAAAGATCCATAATACACTAGGTCTGCAGAACCTGTCATATAGACGTGATTATCTTCTTCCCTCCATTCAATCTGAAGAGGCCCTCCAGGTAGATCAACCGTGCAGTTCTGTAACAAAATGACAGATTGAAAAGGATAATCAAGGGGCTGCAGCCAGAAATTCGTTAGACTTGTGAACACAACACATTTAACAGCAAGGACCAACATAGTTTGCATCCGAAAAACAAAGGAAACAAACTATAACTCAAAATTTAGGACTACAACCGAAATTTGATGTCTAATCTTATATAATCAAACACATATTTAAACTGACTTTATATGTGTTTGTCAGCTGACACTCGTTTGACCGATAAAAGGAATCACACCATCCAAAGTCATAATATAATGGCTCTAATAACACAAATATAGTTTAAAAAGACAAAAATTGAGACTAACTCCAAGAAACAATAGCTCTGCAACCAACTCAAGCAAACAATAAGAAAAATGATGATTTGCAACCGGTAAAAAGGAAATGTATGACCAAATCTATACAAATAGTACAATGCTCCAACTAAAGCATGCCATAAGAAAAATTATTATTTGCAACCGGTTTAAAAAAACTTATGACCAAATCTCTACAAATTATACAATGCATAACCATACAGAATGGTATTGAACAAGCCACACCGCAAATAGCTGCAACAATAACACTTCTACTTGAAGCACACCAAGATTTGGCCAAAGTACAACCCAACCTCGCCATTAATGAAGCACGGTAGTATGTGCACATACAAAAAGGAGGCGTGAATGCAACCAAAATGTGAGAACCCAGGCACACTTTGATATTAGCTTAAGTATGTCTATGACACTCAAAAAGGACCAAACCACAGGTAGTAATGTAAAAGTATGCTTTGTTAGCAACAATTACCCGCCCAGCACGGCCCTCAAGAACTGCTGCAACAACTGTAGCACAAGCTCCAGTTCCACAGGCAAGGGTTGCCCCTGCACATAAACAGTTAAAACAATAAAAGCTGAGCTTTTGCACACACAATGAGAAACCGGTGACTTTCCCTAAGCCGCAATAACAATACCAATCAAACACACCCTGGAAATGAGATGTTCTTACCTGCTCCACGCTCCCAAACACGCATCTTCAGGTGAGAATTAGAAAGGACTTGCACAAACTCTGCACATAAAATAACAAGACACAATAAGAGTGAGGGATTGCAACAGGTTCACAGTGATGATCCACTCAATACATCATTTAGGTCATGTTCAAGGAATCAGAACATTCGGGGGTTTAAAATCTGGTAGACAATTTGCTGTGGGAATGAATAAAGGAATTACATATCAAAGCTATAGACATGATGGATTAAAATTGCATGATCTGAACAAGGGGAAGGCACAGGCCACCATGTCACAGCTTAGCTAGAGATACTATCTCACCTAGTCCCACAAGCAATAAATTTATACTAGTTAACAGTCAGTTAATCACCATCTTGACACAATGTGCAACAGGTTCAAAAGACCAAGGAGGCAAAAGTTATTAAAAAGCCCTGGCAGCCTAAATGAATTTTAAGAGGGAGTGCGTATAGAAAAAAATATCATAATGAAGTTGATAGTCATATTCCGATTATAAAAATAGACTAATCTGACCTGTGTTCGTTCGTGCAGGGAACATCTCATGATGTTCAAATTTTGGGCCAATTTGTGCTAGCTTCAATTCATCAACGAGCAAATTCTGTCGTAATAAGGATCAAAACAAATATCACGTGGCAAAAGCAGAAAAATGTTAAGGTCTTGTAAATACGGAGATGAAAGCTGACAATTGAAGAAGTGATTTAAATAACTAGACATTCAATTGTGTTTGACAATGTCTTTGTATCTGTATGTAATATCATCTTATTGATTAGTATATTTTATTCCAACTCCAACATAGTGTTTCATTCCTTTAAATAAATCCACAATGCTTTGTATAATATGTACAAGGGAATTGTAACTGTGAAATAATTATTTGGCAAGAATAATGACCTGGCTTTCTTTGCTACTGAAGGTTACACAGTGTGGATTTCCCATGCTAACAAGTGTCACATTCCAGATAACTCCATCAACATCTATCTCTGATTTAACAACAGCATGATCCTTATTAGGAGCTAATTTAGTGGGCACATCCGATGCTTTAAGAATCGGTTGCCCCATATCAACTCTAACCTGAATCAATGTGTATTATCATCCATCAAGCTAAAGAAGGAGAGCCAATACCAAATAAGCTTGACTTTAAACCACATTAGGACTTCACAACAGTCCATAAAAAGGCACCTTGGAAGCACCATACTGATGCCTCTGAACAAACATCACAGTATTAAAAAGTAAATTGCAAATAATTGCAGCATATAAGAATAAGAACATACATTTCCGTCCTCCAAGACTTCAGGAACAATCCGCCCAGCACCAGTGTGTATGGTGAAACTACAAAGTATGAAAATACAATGTAAGACGAAATTTCAAGAATATCTATAACGACGGCAATAATTAGTAGGCCACGGAAATAAAATCACCATCAATTCATCATCATTTTTGGTACCATCTAAATACAATTTTTTTATATAACACAATGTTGGCAATTGTGGATAGTAGAAAATAGCTGTTGTTAAAATTCCGCTACACCACAATGCTATTGTGTCACTATAGCCGCTATCATACTATATTTTGTAGTAAATAGCAAATCACAGAATAATAGCAATTTGTTAAAATTTTGCTGCACTACGGCGCCGCTATTAGACAACACTGATTTGTGAAAATTAAATATTTTCGTTACACAAGGAAACTTGCCCTAAAAACACAATACCACTAGTAACAAGACATAAAAAAGCAAAATACTAAGAGTTTCAGGATAATGAACGTACCTATGTCTCCCATGTAAACTCTCAAGCTGAGAAACAAATTTAGCAAAGCATCGCACTCCATTTCCACACATCTAAGGAAAAAGGTGTTTATGTAAGAAACAGAGCAAATCAAGATACGTAATAATTGAACAAATATATATAACTGAAATCAGAATTAATCACCTCAGGTTCACTACCATCAGAATTGAAAATCCTCATTGTGTAATCAGTGCCATTGATGCCAGGCAAAACAAAGATAACTCCATCAGCACCAACACCGAAGTTACGATCACAGAGTTTCACAGCTGTCTCTGAACTGATTTTTGGTTCAGAAGAGTCTCGATTATCGATCTATTCATAATAACAACAAATATCGTTACGAAAGCTTAAAAGCAAATATTATTTGAATCAAAGTGGAATTTGAACTCACCAAAACGAAGTCGTTTCCGAGGCCGTGAAACTTAGCGAAATGGAGAAAGTCACTTTCCTTTTGGTGGAGAAATGAAGTTGTTTTTAAAGGAGTTTGTGTTTTGATGGATGAATTAGCAATGAGGCGGGAATTAGGGTATTTGAAAGTGCGTTGTAGTGTGGTTGGAGTTGATCGGGAAGATGGGAGAGATAGAAGAGAGCGATGAGTGGGTGAGGTAAGAGAAAGAGAAATGGTGGCGGTTATGGCCATCGCTGTTGCACTTTCAAATGCTGGCGGTGGCTATGCTATGCTTATTCGTTTTGACTTCGCCGCAATGGCTGTATTATACCACCGTATTATACAGTAGAATTCTCACACAAGCGAACCAAAAATAAAAACAATTGTTGTTGGAACAAAACATTTCACACAGACACTGTGTACAAAAAAAAAATATTGGTAAGAAGAAAACTTTCCACTATATTTTTCACTTTATGAAAAATATTTCTCAATTTGGATTGAGAAAAGTTTTTTAAAGCAAGAGACTCAAATTTTTCCATATATAAAAAAAAACTAAAATTAAATAAGAATTTAAAAATAGAGAAATTGAAATATTGTTCCCCATGAAATATGAAATCAATTTCATGAAATCAATACGAGATAGGATTAAAAATATTTTTTATTTAACAAAAGTTTATAGAAAATCTAAAAGTTATGATTAGACAAAATTGCATTCAGAGTCTTTTAACTTAATTTTAGATAACGTTTTAATCTTCTATCTATTTTTTTTATTGAATTAGTCATTTATTTTAATTTTAATGACAAATATTTTATGTTTTAAAATTTCAATATTATTGTCATTTTTTTATAAAAATTCAAGAAAATCATCAAAATTTTCAAACAAAACTCGTAAAATTCATTATAATTTTCAATAAAATATAAATTTATTCAAATTCATATCTTAAATCTTTAAATAAATTAATATTTTTATTCTTTATTTGATGTTGTTAAAGATAAAAATATGAGTATATCTAAATATTTGAGTTATAGATTTAATAAAATTTGCATTATATTGAAGATGATTATTAATTTTATGGATTTTGGTTGAATATTTTGATGATTTTTTTTGAACTTTTGTATAAAAATGATAACATTGTTGAAATTTTAAAACATAAAATATCAAATTATCACTTAAAAAAGAGAGAAAAAAAATTAAAGAACTAAAACATTACCTGAAATTAAGTTAAGAGATCACATATATGTAATTTAACATTATGGTTATTGTCTTTCTAACTCCGTGTTTATGAATATTTTGGTTCGTTTAATTGTCTTTTTTGAAGTTCAAAGTAGTATTAATTATGATTGTCAAATTTATTCCTTAACAATTTATTATAATGAGATGAATAAATTATTTAAAATAATAAATAGATAAAAATACTATAACAAAAAATTTTAAACTTATAAATAAATATTTAATTTATAAAGTTTAATTTAATTTAACTAGCAAATGTTGATATTATTATGTTTGAATATTATATATCATGTTCGAAATTATAACCTCGCAACTTAAAGTTTCTTTACTATTTTTTCTACGTACGGAAAAAAACAAATATGAATAAATATTTTTTGTTATATAAAAAAAACAATATTTATTCATTTAAATTCATAAAATACAAACATAAATTCATCATCGCTAAAAAAAATGATGAATATACGACTATATTTACTACATTAAAGTTAGTATAAAACTATACAATATTTATAAATAATTTGTCAAAATAAAATCATCAGAATACTCATGGATTTAAATCTGTAACATTGCAACTTTATCATTTGTTGCAAAAATAATTAATCGAAATTAATATGTTAACCTAAATCAAGCAAATACCACCTTAAGATGAGAAATCAAATAACGTCAAATTTTTACAATAAAATAAAAAACATACAAAATTTTAATTTATGTGAAAATTATTTATTTAAATTTTCAATAAAAAAAATATATATATGATTTCAGGAGAAAATAAATAACTCTAATAAATGGAGAAGAAGAACAAAAAATACAGACTTATTTTTTAAAAAATAGGGCATTCGAAACTCAAAGATGGACATCCAAAATAAATAATTCTTACCTACCTTTCTTATTGTCTTTATGTAAGTAATTAATAAATTCTGAGTGGAGTATTGAATATTATGTCTTTTCTAATTAAGGGAGTTGTTAGACTTATAATCCATTTTTTTCACAAATTATTCCTTTTAATGTAATTTTGTTTTAAGATAAAGAGCAACAATAAAGACAATGAAATAGCTACAGCTTGAAAACTAAAGGAAATATATATTTTAAAAATTAATTATGAAAATAAGTAGAATATATCATGTGAACCTTTAAATTTTACCAAATATTAACTAGATCTTTTTTAAAAAAAATTGGTAATATTTAGGTCCTTTAAATCACAAATATTGTTGTCTAGAGTTATTCTTTTTAACAAATTTCATTATAAAGATACACATGTTGCCGTTTCAAACATGATGCGACAAATTTAAATAGTATATACATGAAAAAAATTATATTTTTAAATTAAATTTTTTATTAATTTATTTTGATAATCTTTAAAAAAAAATTATTATTTTCTTATTCGCGATCTTCTAACATTTTACTATAAATACAAAAAAATAAAATTATAACAAAATTCAAATTCAATTCAAAATACAATTTATAAAAATGAAATTAAAATTTTCGGTTTTTCAAATTTTTTTTTATATACATATATATATTACTAGCATTTATATTTGAAATGCGTAACATATTTTTATTTATAGTTTAAAGGACAAATAAATCACAACTCACGTGTTTGTAGAACACATAAGCCACGACCAAAATATTTATGGATTTTAAACCCATAAATTTGTTGATCATAATTTTTTCATGTTAGTAAAACAAAACTCAATATGGTTTTTCTATTGAGAGCGCCAAAAGGTAATCATAAAGCGAACACGACAATGGCTTAAAAGCTTAGGGGGAAAATTGAGAAAGAAATACACAATCACCGAGTAGTGCAGGAAAGGAAGAAAAAAATATTATATTATTTTAGAATTGAACCATATGTGGTACACCTATAAATATTTTTTATAAAACACACTTATTAGTTTAATGGACAATATTAAATTATTTACGAGTTCAGTGTTTCATAAACTAATAGAATATGAAATAGAGTTCAGTGTTTCATAAACTAATAGAATATGAAATAGAATTCAATAGTATATCATTTTATATTTCTTATCTCTTTAGTCGAAATTTATAATTTGAAAATAAATTAAATTATAAACGAAAATATAATAAAAACAGTTTTTCAATTATCTTTATAAAATAAAAACTAAAATATAATGAAATATGGATATAAATACAACTTATAAAATATAATATAATATAAAATGTAAAAATATAAATCAAATTAAATAAAAAATAGTTAATAGATTTGTATATTAGACT
>JBBPBS010000753.1:3814601-3825594 GCA_037974835.1 Cicer judaicum | reverse complement strand
TAAAATATAATTATTTAATTAGTCGTTATTTTTATTTTTAAAATTTAAATTATTTATTTAGTAGCATAAATAAATAATTTTAATATAAAATTATTTAATTGTTTATGCAATATTTTTATAAATTTATATATAATATTAAAGTTATTATAAATTAATTTAAAAAAACTAATATATAATTATTTACTTCTTTTATTTAAATATAATATAATATATATAATATAATAATAAAATATATATCAAATATATAATAAAATAAAATATTATTATATTAATTATCATGTATATCAAACATATAATATAATAATATTTAATCTGTGATTATTTTATGATATATTATTCTATTATTTTCGACTGTATATCTTATATCTTTCTATCCTCGGCATGAAAGAACTCTTGATATATTTATTATTCTCTCAGTGTTTGGATATTCAAGTTGCACGATTCATCCTCGTAAGCTGATTAGTGTTTTTTGGCTGAAAATATTTTTTAATCGGTGCTACAGACATTTGATTTTATTTAATTTTTAGTAAGAATGATCTTTTTATATGCCAGAAACACTCATAGTAATTTTTTTGTGCTCTTACGTTTACAAGTATACGAATTAATGGGATTTAAGTGTGTTGATTTGCAATCCAAAAACTCGTTAACTTCGAGGGGTATAAAGAACTCTAAAAAAATTTAATTTATAGTTTTTTATTTTTAATAATTTTTTTAATTATAAATCTATGCGGACTTACGACATCACGAACATATATGTATTTTTAACATCTTTGAAATAAAACTTAAAAATGATAACGGTGTATATATTCTATTAAGGCTGGACAACGGGCGGGTTCGGGCGGGTACGGGTCCAGATTCTATATCCGACCATAATCGCGGGTGACGCAGATAGGCCCATTTTAGACCATTTAAAGTTCGGATCTGTGTGGGTCTCGAGTTTCGGGTTTTCGGGTGGGTAATTTCGAGTTGGGCAATTGGGTCATTTTAAATTTTTAAAACTTTTTTTTTATAAAGTACAGGATTTTTGAGTCCAACATGTATAAAATTAATAAATATTTTAAATTGTTAATTTTAGCCAAATAAATTGTAAATTAATTACTTGTATTTTAGAGTATTTTTTATCCATTTTTCTGTTGACATTTGAATTTATAAGTTATTCAAAATAGTATATTTTATTTAACTTATTTTAATTTAATCTCACTATAAAAATAATTATTTATCTTTCAGATTTATTTTGTCCCATTTTAACCTTGCTAAGCTTTGTAAAATGAAATATTAAACATTAAATTATACAACATAATCAATTTAAATTTACAAATAAATTATTAAACTCTTCAACAACAAAAAAATGATTCAGTTCAACCTTCAATCTGCTGAACCATCAACCTACACAAAATAAATTTAAAATTAGAATTAAGATTTATTAAAAAATAAAAAATATTGAATTAAGATACAGATTGAAGAACAGCTAGTGGTGATCCATCTCCATAGAGAATTGGAAAACCAAGTTTTCTAGCTGCCTGATTATGATGGGAGAAAAATTAAACAAATAGATTCCATTATGAAGGCTATGACATGTCATCAAAGAAAGCTTTCATTATCTTGATAAAACAAAGAAAACTAAAATATAAGAACGAGATGAATGATTTATACAAGTATATGAAACTGTTATATTATAACAGTCTACCAACTAACTAAGGTCATTAGTTAGTTACATCAATTACAATCATTTATCAGTAACTTAGCATTTTCTTTTCTCCAAAAATGACTTTTAATTAATGAATTGAGCAAAAGGCTTATATCAAGTAGTAATAATAGTGAGAAAGGAAGAAAAATAATAGCAATAGGGATTTAGATTACCTCTGTATCAAGGTTAGAGGATGAGAATGAGAAAAACTGGTTGAGGGAATGTGTAGTGACAATGAGTATGACTCTACCAAAGTGGATGTGATGATTCCACAACTCTTACTCTCATATTCAGAAAACCAAATGACCACCTAATAGGCATTTCATCATTCTGAAAATACATGGCAGTAAAACTCAACAAACACAAACTTATCATGTTTAAAGTAAAAAAATGTAACAAAATTAAGTAGTTAACAAACAATTGCATGTAAAAAAGTATCAGAAAATGTAGCTATAGTTCAAGAGAATGTATATCAGATTCTGAAACTATGTTCCTATTTCTTGTTTACTACTAATTATACAAATCACAAACTCTTCAATCACCAAAATTATCAAATAATAATCTATGTGACAGGTTCATTAACAATGAAGTTAACCATCTCAGAATCTTAAACATAAACACATTAAAAACAAACATATATAACAAAAACAATAACATTTTAATTGTGGAAGTAAACAACCAAAACCTAAAAACCCTAAATCTTAAACAAAAACTCATAAACCAAATCATAAAAATAGAAAACATAAAAGACATAACAACAGTAAAATATACACCAAACCAAAACCTAAAGACCATAAACTCATAAACCAAACTGAAAAACTCATAAACCAAAACCTAAGTAATAAGACACAATAACCTTAAATATTAAAAAAAAAAACATCAATATTACCCTATATCTTAACATAAAACACATCAAAACAGTAAAACTTAAACCAAAACCCATATATGCTTAACCCTAAAAATAATCATCAATAAACATAAAAGGTTGAAAAATCTACCTGAAAGCGAGAGAAACTGAGATAAGAGGAAAAAAAAGAGACAAATAGAGAAGAGAAGGAGAATCTACCTGAAAGCTTGGTTCTGTTTTGAGAGTACAAAGGATGGCACTCGTCTGAGAGGTAGTAGGCAGCGCCGCAACGGGATGAGAGAAATGGAACTAGGGTTTGTGGCGGCCAGATGAGAGAAAGGAGAACTAAGGTTTGTGGCGGCCAGATGACATTTATATAATGGGTTCAAGGTTGTGCTACTGGGCCGACCCAAACTCTATTTAGATATATATATGCGGTCGGGTTCGGTTAGGACCGGTCCAATTTTCACAATCCGAACCCGCCCGCACCAACCCATTTTAGTCCGTTTTCCACACCCGTCAATCCGGTTCACCCGACTTAACCCGCCCGAATGACTCTTTTGGGTCTCGGATCGGTCGGTTTTGGACGGACCTGTAATTTTTGTCCACCCCTATATTCTATGACATATGGTCTAATATGATCTAAGTATTAATTAAAAAAAAAGGTAAATAATCAAATTAATATTCTAATAAAATTTAGAGGATCATAAAATATATTTATTGTAAAAGTATTACTATAATTAAGCTACTTGAGTCAGAGTATATTTTAATTGTAATTTAGGATTGAGTTAAGTCTCGAGTTGTGAAAACAAAAATTCTATGTTTTTTAAAAATAATTATTTTAAATAAGTTTACACAAACAGAATTTTATAATTACAACACATAAAAAACTTTAGAATATAAGATAACACAATAATTGATTATTTAAGTAAAATATTTTATATCTTTAAAAAGTAAAATGTAGAATTTTAATAAATATAAAGGTCTCTCTTTTTGATTTTGTTAAATCAATGTTGAGTTATTGAATTCCTTTTAGGTATGAATGAGTATTGAGCTGGTCCATTCCAAATATTTTAAGTTATTCAATGTTCGACTTTGACTCATGGCTGTGTATACAGGCCCATGCCATTGTCGTTTTAGGCCGTAAACGTCGGAAGTAATTTTATCTGTTTGTATAATTATTTACTTTTAAACATATTATATATTATTTGAAACTGTGACCTTAGATTATGGTTTGCAATGTAATCATATTGCCGGCTTTTAGCCTTTAATAATTGTTAAAAAATCGTCAAGCTGTTCCTTTAATAATTGTCAATATATTCTAATCGGATAAATATCCAATAGAGATTCAAATTTAAGGAACTTAGATAAATATTGGTTTAAAAAATTAAAATAATTTGTATGAGTCTAATATCTATTATTTTAATTAAAAGTATTAATCGTTTTATAGTCGAGCCTAAGAAAATTTCTTTCTTATATCTAAATCTTTTTTAAAATTTAAAATTTTGTTTGAATAAATTAAATTAAATATATATTTTATAAATTGAAATTGATTAATTTAAACATATATTTTTAAATATTTAAAGTATTGAAATGAGAAAAATAACATTGTAAATCTAACTATCGATGCATTTATTTTGTCCATATCTATTTAACAAATATTAAGAGTTAGATATAATATTATTTACAGTGTTAAATAGATTTACAGTGTTAAATAGATATGGTAGATCAAACTCTTAATGTTTGTTAAATAGATGTATTTATTGTATTTATATTTATATAAAGAGTTAGTTACATGTTTTTGTCCACGCATTCATTTGGGGTGCATATAATATAATCTTATAAAAAAGAGCTGTGAATTAATATGCATTGATTGCATTCAACCTCAAAGTATAATCTAGCAACAAGTTATTCCAAGGTGGCATGTAAAATTTGAGTACCAATCCAATCCATTTTTTTTTATAAAAATATGTACATTAAATGCTATTATAGAAGTTAATAATTAATTTTAAAATAATCGAATTGTTGTTTTATATATAATAAAACTAATTATAAAAAATAATTTTTTATTAAATAATGATATATTATAATACTATAAATGTATAGTAGAATGTTGTATTAAAAATAATATAAATAATATTAATTAAAATGTATAGTTGAAAATCAATATAAAAATCAATTATTTTGAGATAATTAATTTTTACAAATGAGTGGAGATGCGATGTGTTGATGGTTTAAAAAAATTTATATTACGAAATATAATAATTATATTTTAAAAATTTTGATGTTTAATTTTTTGTTTAATTTTTTTAAACTAAATTTTAGTTATTAAAATTGTCAATCAAAATCTGATCTATCATATCTATTTGACAAACATTAAAAGTCATTAATATATTTTTATAAATTTATAATTTAAAATTTTTATATACAATATCATATTATTATTATTTATTTATGGACTAAATTTTTAAAATTTGATCACTCTAATATTTTACTTCAAGCTGCCATTATTTAAACTCATGGGTAATTGATTAAATAACCTTGATTTTGTGAGGAAAGTGCAATAATTGAATAAGTAAAATTTGGGTAGGTTAGTACTTCGATATGCAGTTTGATCTTGGGATGAGCTAATATCATTTCACCCTAAAAAAATGAAAAAAGTCATTATAGTTTTTTCATTTTAGACTGGATTATTATCATCTCACCTTAATTTTGGTTATAAAAACAAATAAAATGTCATTTTATCATGAAATATTCTTTATTGTAATCAAAATACAAAAAGAAAGTTTTAATGGTTTGTTATAGTGGCAAAAAAACATGTAGTGAATGAAATAGATCTTAAATCCAATTTCAACTAAAGTAATTCGAGAAAAATAAATATAAATTATTTATAAATATTAAATCAATTTTAAATTATTGGTTCTTTAAATTGAAACATAACTCTTCACCTTAAATTTTTAATTAAAAGATCCAAAAAATTAATAAGTTTCATCAAACAACCACTAATGACCATATAAGCATCTGGAGTAGGGTCAATGGCACAAGATCAATAATAAAATACGTTGCAAGATACAAACTTTATTTATTTATCCAAAGAGGATGAGAGAGAAGCTGAATCATTGATGGATTTTATGACAAATTTATATGTTATTCTGCACAACATTGTGCCATTGATGGGCATGGTACTAGATAGCGCTGCCTTATACAAAGACAGAATAAATAATCTATTTCATGTTTTATTTTATCTTCAGTTTCTAAATCGTATGTGAATAATTTTTCCTTAATATAAAAAATACGCGATGCCATTTCTATCGCGTGATAGTTTTGTAATCTAATCTTTACTTTTAAAAATTAGTTAAATCACATGAAAATAATAAATAGCAGTTAAATTGTATAAAACTCGACAAACTAGTCCATTAACTATATTAATGTCATCTCTTAATTAGTCTCTACTATCTATTGCTAAAAAAATAAGATATAATTGACGGATTTCATATAGTTTTTTATAATATATTTAAAAAAAGTTATTTATTGAAATTGATAAAAATCACATTAATTAAAAATAATATAATTTAAAGATTTTAAAAAATAACAAAAAATAAATAAATTTACAAATAAATTTATAATATTAAGATTAATAATATAAAATTTATATGAATTAAACTCTCAATTTGATCCAAACAAAAATCACAATAATATAAAATTAAAAGAAAAAGTTTCATGCTAATATAATAAACAAAAATAATGTTATATTAAGATGACGAAATTAAAAAAAAAATACAATAAGAAAAATAACTTATTTAAATAAACAGAAATCATTTAAATAATAATTATAATTCAAAAATTGATCCTAAATATCTTCTTAATTAAAAGATAAATCGACTCTCTCATCATATTATATCATTATATATCAAATAATAATTATATACATCAATAATTTTTGTAACTAAATTGAAGTTTGCTCAAAAGTTACATAGTTGTGCACTTTGGACACATAAAAAAAGATGGGTCCGCGTGTCACGTGAAGAAAGGCTCCATTGCCACGTAAGACGTAAACAATTGCGTTTGGTGTTCCTCATGTAGAATCTCTTCTAATCTCCTTTCCACCAATCCCCATTTCGCTCCCACGTGGGACTTTGGGTCCCACTATAGATGCCTGACAAGATTATTTTCATATATTAATTCATGTGCCCCTTTATTTAATCTTTTTTTTTTTTATTCAATCTCTTACTGTGATGGTGATCACTTCTGTTTGCTAATTTTTTTATTTATCTTCACAACCTACCTTATATGCCGAGCCACCTTCCTTCTAAATCCAACCATTTCATGTTCTTCCTTCTCCTTTTTTCTCACATTTTTATTATATTAATAATCAATTAGCTTAGATCATATACAAGTACATCCTCACCAACCGCTTTCAAATATACAAATCTCATCATCACATAGTATTGATCATATAATAAAAATACACAAGTATATTTTTAATTTTTTCCATAAAAAATCAAATTAAAGAACCGAAGGCCATGGAAGACTCCCCTGCTGCTTATATACGCCTGGTGAGTTTTTATTTTCTTGACTTATTTTAATTTGAACCCCTCTCTTACTCATTAATTTGTTGTCCAAATATTAATTTATAATTTTCAATATTATTCCCATTCCTTAATATCTTTGTTTCCTTTTGGCGGTTATGATATTAAATATAATTTCTGAAAGGTATATGCATATATATATATAGGTGCATCGCTTGATAGAGGAGTGTATATTATTCAACATGGACAAAGAAGAGTGCATGGAAGCTCTTTCCAAACATGCAAATATCAAACCGGCTATCACCTCCACTGGTAATTAAAATCATTTGATTTTTCACTCTCTTTTTCTTACATAAAAATTTAGTTTACACTCTAAAATTAATTAATTAATTTGATCAAATTTTTATGTGTATGCCACGATCGCCTGCCAAATTAATCACCTTATCAAAGGTAGAAACTATACAACAACTCAACTTGGCCGCATATACTAAAATGATTAACAATTACCAATTTTCTATTCTAAAAATGTCCATAAGGTAGTCAATTTATGTACTTATGTTCTCTTCTTTTGTTTTATATATTTTTTCTGACACCTAAATTAAATCATAATTGGAAATGTAACATGACAAACGTGCATGCATGTGGTGTGATTTGAGTGGAGCAGTTTGGAAAGAGTTAGAGAAGGAGAATAAGGAATTCTTCGAGGCATATTTGAGGAGCAGAGCAGAGAAAGCTTCAGAGACAGAGACGAGGCAAAGGATACGAAACATGGTTTTGGATTCTTCCAAACAATGAGTTTAGATTTCATACGCAAATTAATAAGGTTATTTAGTTGTTTTCAATTAAATTTAAGTTCGAATAACCTAGTTGTTTGTGTATAATAAATAGCATTGGTTAATATCATAATCCTTGTGTAATGGTGAAAACCATGTCTCGGACAAAACAATATTGGACCAAGCTAACTAGAATAACATTATTATGTGGGCGGCATATCTAAATGGCTTCATTTGATTTTGTCTTAAGGTATAGAAAGTTGAAGTCAACACTCTACAGTGATTGTGAGAGTGTGACGTGGCAAACGCGTGTATGTTAGACTAGATGTACACACATATAAATAAAATATTTATTATTAAATATTATATTGACGAGTAAAACTTGTGTATAGAAATATTTAATTATTAAATATTCTTTTGAGTACAACTTGTGCTTCTTGTTTTGTTTTATTTCATGTAAATAGTTAAAATTTCTAACTTATCGCTAACAATTAAATATTCTATCACTTCATATAATTACTTCCCATAAATTTGTCATTATTAATATTGGTGCTAATACTATGTTTGTCCATTGGAAATTAATAACATTTTTTTGAAATAATTGAATTCAAAAGCATGTATAAAATTTTATCCATATTCTGATTATAATAACAATAATAATGCTAGAGTAGAACCCAGAGTCATGAGATCACACCTACCTTGAAATTTATCATTATAATTTTTTGTTTTCTGGAGAACAGATTTTCGCAATACGCAAACATAGTTACATAGGTTTGTACCTCCATAAATTCATTTGTCCTTAGTGTATCTTTTGGTTAATTAATAATGTGGGTGCATTGGTGGTATATGGACCATTGGTATTTGGTGAGAGCTAATCGAGGTGTAGTTTGTCTTTGCATGGAATCAAAATCTGGGTCGTAGTCACAGTCATACTCTTTTATAAAGAAAATCAAACGTGATTTTGATTATGCTATCAACGATTTGCCGTTCGGGTCACTTCAGCTCAATCACATACGACTTGATCAAATCATTTATGCATATGTTTGGAACGGCATCTATAGCCAATTTCTCGCGTTCCATGCATTTTTACCGTGAGAGTAAAAACAAAATGCATTTTCACCATGATTTCGGGAGTTTGGGAATGTGAGTTTGCATCATGACTTAGCTAGTGTGTTCGGTGTCAAAAATTGATAATAAATTAAATCATTTTGTAAATTTATTTTAATTAAAAGTTATTTGATTGTAGAATGATTTATATTTAAAAAGAATATTAGTTTATATGAATTTTGACTCATCTAAATATATAAATTGGTAAAATAGATTAATCATATTAATAGTTGATATCATAACTATTTAATGACTAATCATTCATTTGTCATTAATAATATTATTTATTTTATTTTATAAAGTAAATTATTAACTTTAAAATAATTAAATTCATCTTATATATCTTTATCTTCTAATAATGATATGATGCAACATCTAATCTAATTAGTTTGAACATCACACACAAATTAATTGAAATAATAATTTCCACAAAGGAAATATTTGAATTAATAATTTTCTATTTAAAAGCACTAATTAGTTGAAATGATAATTTAAACAAAGAGAATATTTGAAGTAATAATTTGAATAATTTGCTATTTAAAAGTATTTTCTTTTTCCAAAGTAGGAAAACGAAAAGTAACAACTTGTACAAAAAAAAAAAACAGTAAATGTCTTCAGTCATCTTCTAGTAATCTCTTACAATGAATGTCATTTAGTGAAAAATAATGTTATTTTCAGTTTTTAATGTAAGTTCAATATTTTGTTCAATAATTGTACTTTATAATTAATATTATGTATATTATTTCTTAAATATTAAATTTTGATTGAAGATTACATTTTGGTTCTGACAGAAAATACATACGATACTTTATAATTAATTAATACAAAGTATCGCATTCTTATTTCAAAACCTTAAATAAAAACTATAATCTTCAAAATTCATCACTTCCAATCTGGATGCGCGGCAATAAAAAACAACAGAGGGACGACGAAGAGGGGGAGAGGGATTTCAATCCCAATGATTTAATGTGCTTTTATTCATGTGATTGTACAATATTCTTGAAGGATTTTGTTCTTTTGACTCTTACTGTTTTCATGTCCTTTTGTGGTACATTATTAGTCCCTCATAAAACACAAAAAATTCATATTAGTCCATAGACTACTATAAGAAACAAAAATATGTGTCTATTTTAATTTTGTTGCAGACCATATTGTCCCTGTAATGCATTTGTATGACAATTGAAGTGTGATATACGTGTGTCATGGTTGAAAAATAGCAATAAAAAACAGTTGAAGAGAAAAATTGATAGAAGGATTAATATGTCTCAATTTATTTTTTGTTATGGATTAAAAATGATCATTTTTTTTATCTAGCACTAATATTTCTTCTACATATTTTATGAGGGACAAAAATGGATTTGCACTCCTGTATTTCACATCAAATTTATGATTAATAAAATACACCAATTAACGATAAGAATAATTTGATGTTTGATAACAAAAAATTAGTAAAATTATTATACTTTGTTTTTATTTAATCATTTTTTAATATACGCAAAATTTGCAAAAACAACACTAATTATGAGACATATTGAGTAATAAATTTAATTTGTGAGATAAATTGAATAATAAATTTAAATATCTAGTATATCAAAACTCACTCTAGGTGTTTGTGTTAAACAAATAATATCTTAAAATCAACATCTTATGAATTTTATGTAGGAATATTTCGTTATATCAAATTATTTTAGGAAAGATTAAACTTTATAAATATAATCTATATGATGATATCTTTCGATGAAAATCTATATTTTATAAAACACACATGCAATTGAAAATTATAAGAGGTGTCATAATATGTTGTTTAATACCCTTATCAATTTTAAAATTTTGCAATTAAAAATAATATATTTTAAATGACGTAATTTATAAAAATATAAATTTTATGAAGTTAAAAATAAAATTTTTGAAAAGTTTTTTACAATATTATGATTGTTGATCATTATATTATTAATTGTATATTATATGATTTAAAATATTATTATTTTTTTAATTTAAAATATGAGATAAAATCAAAACTAGATAATTATATATATATATATATATATAT
>JBBPBS010000753.1:3777781-3814182 GCA_037974835.1 Cicer judaicum | reverse complement strand
TAACTTTATAAAAAAACAAGTAAAAATAATTTTCTATAATTTGTTGTACAAGAAATTTAGATCAAGTTAAAAATTAAAAATTTTAATTTTAAATTATAATTAATTATAGAGATAATATAATTTTTACTTACAAAATCATTTCGATGAACACTTTATGAATATATATTAATGGTTTATTGGCTTTTACGGTTACAATTCCTCAATTGACATATAAAAAGAAACTATTTAAATTTCTTAAAATTTAATTCGTTTAATCAACACTAATCATATACATTTCAATTATAATGATAATAAAAATCGTGAATTCAATATTTCTTAAAAAATATTATATACAGTAAGTTTGAGGTGAGTTTTAAGCAAGATGGTTAACGGTAAATATTTTTCGTTTTAAAAAGACGAAAACAATGAGTAGTGAATTAAATCAGCCGTTTGATGAGGAATACAAACATGAAGAGTTATTTCTTCGCACGAGAATACTTTATTTATTGTTATTTGATGGAGAAATGGTAGAATACTCTTATCTACCCTCCTTTTCGCTGTAATACCCTTTTTCTGTGAGAGTGAGGGTTTTAGTGTTTAGCCTTTTCTTTTGTTCTTCAATCTGCTTCTACACAAACACTCACTCAATCATGGATACCATGCCCAACCTTCGTCACTCCCATCTCTCACTCAATCACAACCGTTCATCATTCCCATCCTCCTTATCACCTTCCCTCTCCTACAGAACCCTCCCACCACCTCATTTTCCGCTTCCCTCGTCGTTTAAACTACAATCCATAAGAGCCTCATCCTCCTCAAACGACCCTGCGTTTCACAAACAAAGAAAAACCCCTTCACTACCAAACCCATTCCAATCCCTAACCCCTCTCTTCTCCCCCGTCGTTGAAACCACCTGCATCGTCATTGCCGCAACCGCTTTCTTCTTCATGCGTTTCCACCACAGTCCCGTCATCGCCGCCACGCTCGCACCTCCTACCACCGTTGAAACCTCACCGGTAAAGGAAAACGTCTCAAAAGAAGAAGATGCGGAGAAAGCAATCGAAGAACGATTGAGCAAAAATCCAAACGACGCTGAAGCTCTTCGCGCTCTCATGGAGGTTAAAATCAGAGCACGAAAGATCGACGAGTCGATTGGAGTCATAGACCGTTTAATCGAAATCGAACCTGAAGAAATGGAGTGGCCTCTGCTGAAAGCAAACATGTATATCTACAACGACGACCACGGATCAGCGAAAACATTATTCGAGGACATTCTGAAGAAAGATCCGCTTCGAGTGGAAGCTTTTCATGGTCTCGTGATGGCGACTTCGGAATCGAATGAACCGTTGAAAGGATTGTTGAAAAGAGTTGAAAAAGCAATGGAATTGTGTAAGAAACAGAAGAGGGTTTCAGATGTTAGAGACTTTAGGCTATTGGTTGCTCAGATTAAGGTAATGGAGGGGAATTTCTCAGAGGCACTTAAAGCTTATCAGGATTTGGTAAAAGAAGAACCTAGAGACTTTAGGCCTTATCTATGTCAGGGTATTATATATACCTTGCTTAGAAAGAAAGATGAAGCTGAGAAGCAATTTGACCAGTTTCGCAGGCTTGTTCCCAAGAATCATCCTTATAAAGAGTATTTTGATGATAACATGTATGGCACCAAGTTTTTTTCACAGAACCTCGAGAGGGAAGGAGATACTGCTAGGAGTTGAGAAGATGGTTCTACTTAGAGGTCCTTGTATGAGTTTCTGTCAATTTTCTATTACTGCGTTGTGGTTATTAGATAAATGCTTTCGGATAGTAATTGGTATGCTGATGTAGGTGATTAGTTTAATAGTTTACCTTAGTAAGTAAGTTGTGGTGGTTCAGAATTACTGCTGGTTGGTTTTGCTGTGGGTATATATAGAACTAGGTTGAATAAACTTCTAAAAAAACACTAGCCAAGAAAAAAATATTAAAAGAACAATTCAATAACTATGAGCTTTTTTATATGAGTAAGGTAGTGGCTGCTTTCGCAATCTTAGCGGCACCTTGGAGTGATGCAGCGCCGCAAATTGGGGTTGCCAAGTTTTTAAATTAAGGTATGTGGCCGCGATTTGGGCTGCAATATAATAGTTTTTGATGTCAAAACTGCAATGCGGCAGCAATTGAGGCTTCAACACCCACAACAATTGAGTCTGCATCGGCAGCATTGGATCATGATTCTCCATAATTTCAAGGATTGCGACAATAACCAATACTTTGACGGTTATTTAAAACCCTAATGACCTCAATGATGAAGCTCTTGTAAAAGCCTGAATATGCCCTCAACTTATGTTCATTCTTGCTGTTTTTTTTTTGGTCATTTCCTCCTGAAGTTCTAAATGTCAACTAAACGGAGATTTACTGTCTTTTCATTTCTTCTCCAAAAACAGCTTCTTATCCCCCCTAAACTCTAAACGGTTTTGTCTCCCCTCCTCCTTGTGTGACTTTCCGGCAGCCTGTTGCAAGACCCTCTGGTGGCCATTGTACTTATTCTGAATTCTAAATGCTTAGACGAGTCATTTTAAGCCCCCAAGATTAAAATTAATTTGCTTTTTATTGGTTTTGAATATTGGTTATAATGAATTATGATTATTAGTTATGAGTATGTCATTAATTTTGTGTTGTCTTCTATTTTTGAGCTTTTACGTGTGTCTTGTTTCCCTAAACATGACCTAGCTGCAGTACTGTTACCCGCCATACTGCGATAGCATTTTGAGAGAGATTGACTACATAGAGTTTTTTAAATATATTCTTGTATGAGTTGAAATCAATTTCTGCATCTCGAAAATTTTTAGAAGCTTTATTATTGATTTTCTTTTTAAACATACTTGTTAGTGAATAGACATTAACTTAATTTAATCAAGAAGATAATCCTAACTAGGCAATTGTATGGTCAATGTTGAGAAGGTATTTTGATGCTGAAAAACCAAATTATCAATACCTTCTGTTTTTAATATTTTAAGGCACTAAGTTTTGTTTGGTTTCTAACCTCTGCTATATCTCCTTCTTTTCAGTGTTTCTTTTGGTATAAAAAGTTTTTGTCTTTTTTTATGTTTTCATTCTATCTTTTGAGAGCTAGAAGAGTCTAGCAGTAGATAGATAGCCATACAGTATTACAGGACAGTCCCAATACCGTTTATTTTCTAGTGAAAACTAACATGTAGATATACAAATATATGATTACCATTTGAGTGAATTTAGGTTAAACGGATAGAGGAATTCTCTGTCTCTTGCCATGTGAAAAGAAAAAGAGAAAATGGATACTTATCTGGTTAGCCTCAGCTGGTTTATCTCTAGGTCTTTCCTAATAATTTCACAACTAAAGTACAAATTTGTGACAATTTCCGCGAAACTGATACCTTTAAGCCTAGTTCAATTTCATCAATTGCATGTAAGCTTGTCAATTCATTGATGAGTCTGTAGATCTTGATGACTGCTGCATGTATTTTCTTAACATGGCAGTTTCATTAATATGCCTATAGTACTTGGGATCTTTTGTTGTTTATTTATTATGTGCAGTCATGTTCAATTTCTTGCTCGTAGCTTAAAAATGGAAAAAGCATGTCAGTCAAATTGCACTTTCATGGATGTGATTGTGTAATATGTCCTGTTTAGTGTCTACTCAATTGTTGTATTTGAGGTCAAAGGTATCTCTATACAGTATACTTATGTAACTCCATGGGATGCATATATAATATAAATCCAGAAATGAAGGTTATGATATTTTCATACGATTATGCGATGTATTTATTTGATTTTCTGAGGGGATTCCAGGGAGTTCTCATGATCTGGACCAAGGTTTTAAATTGCGGTTGTGATTACATGTGATCTTAATGGTGTGGATAAATGCGTTTGATGCAGCCGCAATTGTGGTCTCAATACAATCATGTAGGTCCCTAAATCCTAGTTAGTCAATCATATCAAGCTTCTCAGCTTGTCTGGTGCCTGTGTTGGGTAGTTAATAAGCATATTTTTACCGTTGTGTATTTGATACAGTTATAACACAATAAATGAGCACCTTGAGTAATCTCTTGAGTGCTTCAAAGGTTTACATTTTTGTACGTGTTTACATTCCTAGGGTATACTAACAGTAGTTGTTTCCTTACTAATACTCAATATGTTTCCTTACTAGTTGAATGGTATGTTATTTGAATGTCAAAATGCAAATGTGTTGACGAGTCTGTAGATTTAGACGACTTCATGCATTTTCTTTTAATGTACAAGTTTTCTGTCTATTTCTATACCTGGATGACTGGTTCTATGTTGTAGTAAACACTGTAATTACTTCAACCCTCAAATCTCAGCGATGAAGTCCTACCATCTAGCAACGGCATTTATACTGTACATAGTTGGACTAATCAGAAAAAGGTTTCAGAAGGACCATGTGAAACATGTAAAGGGTGCGTGAGTTGAGTATGCATGAATCTGCAAATATCTACTCTTAGATTTGATATCCCTCACTTTGACCTCTACCCCAATAATTTAAAAAAAAAATCCAATTTTACTCCCATCATTTATACTTTCTCTTATTGAAAATTTTTAGATCTGTTTTTAACCTATCAAATATTTTATTTTTGAAATTTTCGATTGTCACAAAAAATAGAGAAAAAATTTTGCAACAAGATTTTTTTCGTTTTCAAAATAACTATTGAAAAATGTAAAAAAATGATTTTTTCGGTTCAAGAATTTTAGAGGAGAAAGATTACCTTTTCTGGATTTTTTTAATGAAATATTTGTGAATTGTGTAATTTTTTTAATTCTTAGTATTGACTGTGGATATTTATGAAAGATTATGGACAACAATTACAAAGGTAAGGTTAGTGTAATTGTGAGATACCAAATCCAATTTTCCTCCGCACTTTGAACGATAATTTCCATATATTTCACTTGGGTACTAGTTAGTACATGCGGTGTGTTATATCACCGAAATCAATTTTTTCTCTAAAAAAATCAAGTGTGGTTATTGGCAACACATGTGTTTTATTCGTTTGCTTAGTCTCTGTTTGGTTTTACGTCAATCAGCGGCGATAAGATTGAGATTTGAATGATGTTTGGATCTCAATTGTGAAATTGACTATAGATCTTAAAATTTATTGAAGGTGAAGCGACATTCTCTAGCTTTCAAGTTTTCAAATCAATTCTCAAATATTTATAATCAAAATTTCAACTTTGCCCTTTTTATTCAAAAGAACGTCATGTTGATCTCCCTTCCATCAATTCTTTTGCATAGTGGCTGTCGTGTGTTTTTGGTGTTTCGAGAGAGTAATATTTGTTTGAAGGTTAAAGAATATGAGATTGAGACTCACAATTCTAAAGGCCCTGTTTTTGGTACTATTTTTTCTAACAAATAAAAAGTCCAAGTACTTTATTTTAACGAACTAGATGGATGTGCCCCTTATTTCCCCCCCCCCCCACAGCATCCAAATAGATGTTTAACTTCGCCCATCCTAATTCAAACTTAGCTCACATAAAATACTGGTGGCACTGGCAGGCAAAGTTTAGACATGAAGTAGAATTGTATGAAAACTTAAGCAAATTAATTTTTAATTTAAAAAAATTGAACCAAAAGTAAATTAATCAAATTGATTTTATGTTTAAAAAATTAAAATAAATTATTTTATAAATTGGTGAATTAATTTATTACTCTAAATCAAACTAAATTAATTTTAACTTAATTATTTTTGTTCTTATATGTCTAATTGTAAATAGTTATCTCGAATTACTTCTAAAAAATATTTTTATTTCTAATTTTTTGAATTATAAATCAATTCAGTTCAATTTTTGTCGAATTAAAAATTAATTTGATTTAAATTTTTAAAAACCAGTTCGATTAATAAATTGTTTATAAAAAAATATTTTAATTTTAATTATTTATAAATCAATTCCATCCAATTATGCAGATTTCTTCAATTTTTGGTTTTTTTTCACCCCTATAAAATACATTGAGGTGGAAAGTCTAATAAGAAATTAAGATAATTAAATTTTAGTACAATTCATTTACTATTAAGAGAATTATGATTATAAACGACTTGAATAGAGTTGTTGTGTTTAATATTTCGATGTAAATATTGAATTTTACTAATTCAACATTTAATTAATGTTATAATATATTAATGATAAGTATACCTATTTGTTATATAAATCAAATATTTATGGGTATGTAATATAACTTTTGTTATTTACTTATGATGCGTAAGTTTGGAGTTATTTAATAAGAACTTTAACTTTGATACTTTAATTAGAAGCCATATGAGTTGAAAGTTTAGGGATAAATTTTGATTAACATGCTTTCTGGATGAGTTTTTGTAAGACCTTCTTGATGAGTTTTAGATTGTAATGCTTATATGTAAATTACATAAGAGATTAGCGATGTATTATTGAGTTAAAGGGATTTCAAGTTAAGGGATTATTAATCTTTGATCTAATCTCGCGAGCTAGCTCTAATAATTGTTGGGAAGGTATTGGTTGTAACTGACGTAGTTGTCAAGTTATTTGAGTGGGAAATATGTGTAAGTTTGTTATTCTGTAATTTTAGGTTCATGTTCCAAGCAGTAAAACAAACAGTTCAATTTTGCTGAAATTACTCCATCCCTATTGAGAATTGAGTTTTAATTTTGCTGAAATTATTATTATTATTATTATTATTATTTTGTGTGAAGATAACATTGTTGTTATGCTACGTACAGGAGGAACAATCAAACGTTTTTTATTTTTAAAAAATAACTATGGCAATCATCTCAGTTTTGCGAGCCTTGTTATTTGGATTAAACGGTATTGGGCCCTAAAGCCCATCAAAATAAGATACAATCGGTCGGCGCCTTAGGGCAAATTTAACCCCGAACAAAAAAACTTATTCGGGCATTATAGACCTATAAATATGAGGCATTGCAATTCTGTAGCTACTGCACTCAGTACAGCCACACCGATTAGGGTTTCAATATATTTCGTGATTTGTTTTTTTTGTTCATTCTCTTTACGTTCTCTTGTTTAATTTGGCAAATGATGAAGAAATTCTTATCCTACACACTGAATTTACCGTGTAGACTACAACTCCGCTTATTATCTGATGCCTAGTTGTTTTTCTCTATTTTTTGTTTAGGTTAAAAACTGATCTTAAGTTATTAGATTTTCATGTGGTTAAGATCTTATGATTTTGTCCATTTTGTTTAAATGCCGAGATGTGTTTTCTGCTATGATGATTTGCATAAAACGTCTGCAAATACGAGATTGCTCGATGAGTTTGAAATTGTATGCTCTCGCTGAGCAGAATGCACATCTTTTGTTTTGATTACTTATCGTATCTTTTGTTAAAAGGTGAAGATGATTTAAATTAATAACAAAACCAAGGATGAAACCAATACTAATATTTATGGAAGTGTATTCACTCCCGTTCTTAAAAGCAATCTGTTACTGCCGTCACCCTTTTTAACACACACCCCGAGATTCATCCAAACCTTGTGACGTCAACCTTTTTTACACCCAGATTCATTTAAACCTTGTGATTTAAGAGAAATTATTACGATGCTTTTAAAATATTTTTTATATTTATTAAAATTTAAAGGTATAACTATGTGTTTGGATTTTCTAAATATATGGTTTTAGTTCTGTAAATTTTTTTATTTGAAATAATCTATATAAATTCAGTATTGTATTATTAATAAATTTACTAATTATTATTTAATAATTAGTATTATTTAATTAAGAAAATATAATTAAAATATAATTTGACCATAGTCAACAAAATTAAATGAAAGTGTTAGAATTTTCTATAAATTTTAATTTTTTTCAATAAATTTCAGTTCCACGTATTTGAAGAATCAAGATAACAATTTTTATCCTATTTACATAATGTATATTCTAACAATATTAAAGCACTTACTTTCTTCATAACGTAAGAGGAAAATGAAGTCTAAAAATGTTGATAATAATAAGCATGGCGCTAATTAATGATATAAGACAATGCACAATGTTTGCAAGAATACTGAAAATGATAGTGGGTAAAAAATATGAATACATTTTCAAAACTAAAGAAGGTGTATATATCAATTAAACAAAATTCATGAGAGGTCTATGCAATTTCCTATAATTTATTTATATTATTTTTCTCACTTAAAGTGACCAAATATCACTAAAATGTTACGGTGTTGATAACTTAATTAATCATTCAATTCAACAAGTTAGCTCACCAAACGTGAGCCCTGCAAAATGTGAAGTGTTTGAATTGGGGGAAAATAATACATTCAAATTTCTAATTTATATTAGGTTTTCAGATTAGGCTAGAGTTTTAATTTATTAGATTTAGAGTTGAATCATTTTGAAGATTTCTATGCACTTAAGCACTCTCAATATTATAGTTTTTTTTTAACATGTTATTGGCCGGAAATATTCACCGAGTTTTTTGAAGACTAATTTTGGCACAGGAACTTTGTTTGACCATTTATAGTGAAAACTATGATTGTTAATAATTGAATAACAATTGGACGAGGAATAAGAGTCGTATGAATTGAAATTATACGAATTAAATATGATTCATATGCAATCTTGATGAGTTTTTTATTTTTTATTTATTTAATGTTTAATTCAGATTACATAAGAGATTAGCTATGTATATTGAGTTAAAAGGGTTTGAGTGAAATGATTAATCTTGGATCTAATCTCGAGAGCTCAAATAACACTAGTTCTTTTTATTTTTTTTATTTTTATTTTTTTATTTTTTTATTTTTTTATGGAAGTTCAAACAATACTAGTAGTTGATTCTTAGTTTGAAGAATTTTATCTTGTATTGTCACATTTATACTCTTACATCTATATTTTAAACAAATTATTTTTTTTTAAAAAAATATATATATACAAAAAATTTCCTACCCCTAAATTTAATTTCGTTATGAAAAATTTAAAAAAATTTAAAACATTTGAACTTTACGTATTCGATATTTTTTTAAAAATTTTCCATAACATATTTATATAACGAAAAACTATTTTAGAAAAATAACTGTGTTTTAAAAAATTTAAAATTTATGTTTCAAATTTTTTTAAAAATATTTCTCCAAAAAACAAAAAAAAATATTTCTAAAATATAATTGTGTTTCTAAATATTCAAACTTTTTGTGTTGAACTTTTTTTATTTAAAAATTTCAAATACATTTGTGTTCTGTTTAAACTTTTCCAAGATATAAAGCTGTAACGAAAAACATAATTAAAATTGAGTTTCTTTGTTTTAACAAAAATGGTAACAATAAATTTTATTAAAGTGTAGGTGTAAGAATATAATTAAGGGGTATGAAGTAAAATTTTAAAGAATTGGTTATAATTAACTACGACCTCTTCAGTTTTGCAAGCCTTATCATTTGGATTAAAAGGTAGGTTATTGGGCCATGAAGCGCAGTAAAATTAGATACCATTGGTCGGTGCTGTAGGATAAATTAAGAAGATTTTATTTCATACTCTCATTTTATCTCACATTTTAATAAAAGTATAATTTTATTCTTTAAAAAAAAAAGTCAAACTTTCTATAATATATTTGTATATTAAAAAAAATTAAAAAATTATTCAAATATATAAGATTTGATTTTTTTAAATTTTTGTGTATATCAAAAAAATTAAAAAAAGTTTACAGATACACAAAATTTAAATTTTTTTAAATACAAGTGTTATGTAAATTTTTAAATTTTTTTTTCAAATTTGAATTCAATAGAAGAAAAATAAATATTAAAATAAATAATTTACATAAGAATATAAATATGAGTTTATAGAATATAATTTTCCAAATTAAACCCAAGAAAAAAAAAAAGTATTTCGAGCATTCTAGACCTATAAATACGAGTCATTGCGATTCTTTTCTGACTGCATTCAGTACAGCCACTGATTAGGGTTTTAAATTTGCTTCGGTTTTAAATTTATTATTTCAACCTGTGTGATTATTCATTTACCCGATATTTTGGGCGAAATTAAATACATAAGCATAATCGCAAACCACTTTTTTGTTGTTGATGCTAGTCTATTGCTTTTGTATTTAAAAAGCTTGATGCATTTGTTTAGTCCAAAATTTTAACAGTAAATTGATGTTTGTTTTTCACTTTTAATATATGTAGGAATGTTTTTTCTCTCTCTCTCTTTCTAACAACTATGGTGAACGAGGAGGAGAGAGTTAGGAAAAATCTCAATTTCTACTTTAACGTTCCAAAAGATGTCAAAGTTACCTTTTAATACAGATTGAGCTAGTAACGTATTGAGCTACAATGGAATAGACTTTGTAATTCTACTTCTACTTCTAAATCCTAAAAAAAAGTAATAGACATAATCTATGATAGTACATAAATTCTTGCATAGTCATACAAAATAATATAAGTTCTTATTTCAAATAATTCTATTAATAATTATAACAAAAACAATTTGATTATAAGAAATTGAAGTGTTACATATTCTTACTGTTTTAATAAGATATTTATAGAAGAATTAAATTATCGGAAGTTTCGGCATACACATATAATTTAATTATTTGAAAAATACAAATAATTTTCTCTCTTTCCACATTTTTTTATTTTTGTTAGTCTTATGTGACTAAAATCTTGTGACCATTCAAGAATTGTTCTATTGGAAAACTAAAAAAATTAATGAGGAAGGTACTAAAATTCAAAAGATAATGACTGGTTTTCGGATTTAAAAAACATAAAATATTAATGATTAGATTTGTAAATTTTCTCCATGGAGAAAATTTAACAATCCTTATGCAAAGATAAAGTTTCTTCTGAATAAACTAAAATATCTCTCTTTTTTTGCCAAAAAAAAAACAATATTTGCATTTACACTAATTAAATTACTACCTACTTTAAACTCAAAGCATACAATTCAGTCTACTTTCATTTTCAATTAGATAGCATTTGATTTCTTTGTTTCAGTGGCACTAGATCCAATTGGTGAAGCTGATTCTGGCCAAATTTGTGCAGTCTTTACCTTTGATATGCTTGCCAATACACTCAATGGAGTCACATTTCCAACTACTGTTACCTTCTTTGCTGCAAAGTCTATGGTGAAGGATGTAACCCCTGACCATTTAATTACCGATAAAAAAATATTATCCAATGTTAAATGTAAAACAAAATTTAATAATAAAAACGGTCCATAAATAAAAATCATCGAGACTAATTAACCAGTTGAATAGCTAAGGTGATATATCTTTTAGGATATTTTTTATGAATAGCTATAAATTATAAACTACTTTTGTCCTTCAATTTCATTTGATTTATGTATGGTTTAAAAAGAAAAAAATTATGAAAGAATGATTTGCATACCTTGCAATCTAGAGAGATGTTTCCTCACCTTCCCTTCACAACCTTTACAGTGCAGAGAAACCCTCAACACCACAACCTGCAACAAAATTCATTCAAATCACACCAAACATTAAACATCTCTTCAGTTCATACTTCCATACTAAACAATGAAAACTTGCTTATACTCATTTCATATGTTTTATTTGGATAAATAGCTCAATTAAACATTTATATTTATATATAAGCTATAAACTGTTTTTATAAACTATCATGTGTTTACGATGAAAATATATTGTTGCAATATTATAATTTGTTTTTATAAGTTGTAGTAAATCTTGTCACAAGTGCTTATAATATATAAGCTCAAATAATGAGAGGTAACAAAAAACAAATAAGCATAATTGAGAGAGAGATACTAACCTGGTTTGAAGAACCAGACTTTGGAACAGAGGAGGCAGAGTACTGTTTAGATGAATGGTTATTTTCATCTTCAAGAAAGACATGACCTTTTTTTTTGTTATCATCAACCTTAGTTATATTCAAAACAGGGTCATAATCTAATACACCATCCAATGAATTTGTTTCACCAAGCAAATATCTTGATGAAGTAGGAGGAGTGATTAAATCACAAGGTGGCTTAACCCAACTCCTTCTTAAAATACTATCAATTGGTTTTGAAGTGTAATTGTTGGAAACATGTTCAGTCAATTTTTCTGTTGTAACACTTTTATTCTTCTTCTCATCATGAGTAGTAGTAGCTTTTGTTACATTTTTCTTTTTCTTGTCACTTAGTTTTGAAGTGGTAGTGGTTTTCTTGGATTTTTTGAGATCATGGACACGTTTTGTGTTGATGGGTGATTGAGAAGAAGAAGATGGATAACTAGGGAAAGTGAGATCTCTTGAGGGAGTTCTTTTTGGATCTGTGATGATAGGATTGTGTCTGTCAATGGCTCTACCACCAAATTGAATGTTGTTGGAAGAAGAAGAAGAAGAGGAAGCATGATCAGTGACAGTGTTAAGACATATAGCTGTGGAAGCTTGTGATGCACAGAAGATTTCAATGCTTCTCATTTTTTGGATTATGATGAATGAGATAGAAAAATTGATGATTTAGAGAATCTATAGTGAAGAAGGAAGAGATAAGGAATGTTGGTACTCGCTGCTTTTAAACTTCAATTCCTTGGGGAATGAAGGTCTCAAATGACAGAATTTGAGACAGAATTGGAAAGTGGAAATTTGAAAATTCAACTAGTATATTTATTTATTTTTTATGACACAAAGTTCAATTAGTTACTTTCCTTTATTATGTATATATGTGTTCAAAGAAAGGGACAGTATTAAACTATTAAAATGGTAAATAAACTTCAATTATTAACGAATGTTTAGGAAATTTTAAAATTGAATTTTAGTTGATTTTTTATTTTATATACGTGGTTAAAAGGGTTACTGTATTGTGTTCTTTGATTTCTATCTAACAACATAAGGAAATGTGTGAACCTTTTGTCTCATATTTAGATAATTGCAGTTGGTTTGTATTGTTTGGATCCCATTTTTTACTCTATTTTATATTTGTACTATATAATTAAAAAATAAATAAATGTATACATATTCGACGACATAAGAGTACTATTTTATTTCACGGGTGTCTAGCTAAATTATTATTGCTCTCAAATATTTCAAAACATCACTACTATTTGATAATCATTTCTTATAGCAATGATTCAATGTAACATATGTATGCAGACATGTCTTGGATTGACGTGATATTCCAGCGACATGAATTTCAGTTTGAACAGCTGGCTGGCTTCAAGTGAAAGGATAAAAATAAATATGTTTTAGATATAATATATTGATAAAATGATTTGTTAATTAGTTTTATGAAAATTTGGTGTAAATATATATAATTATTGTAAAAAAATTGCTGACACAAAGCACTGTGAATTTGACCATGCACTGTAACCCTGCAGGCTTGTTGGGCATGGCTTATTACTTCAGTACTTACCAAACACTTCACAGCAAGTTGTCCTAAAATCATTTATAAAACTATAAATTTGGTTACAATTAAATTTGTGCAAAATGTTCTCGAGTATTTAAGTTTCGACCAAAACAATCTTTAATTATATTTTATTATTTATATTTGAGCTGAATTTCATATTAACAAAGATTAATTGTTCTCGAAGGAGCTAATGAAATTAGGAAAACATCAAATTATCTAATATATTTGGATTAAAATTAGCTGTTTTTGTCTATATCTTATTACGATACAGTTAGACATATATGAATCATTCAATCAGACGATCTAAATTTTAAAATTAAAATTTAAATTTAAAATTTAAATAGATTAATCTTAATCTGCATAAATATGTTAAAACCAATGCAATCAATTTTAATTATAGCAAATCCAAATTAACCATATACATTTGATCTCAGTGGCACATGAATTGTGCAAGTTGAACACAATAAAGGTATTATTATTAAGATTCTAATGGAACAAATTCGGCCACCATTTGGAATTTTGCTTTCATGTGTGTGGATGGATGAGATAGATGCAAAGCCACTTTCTTTCTCTCTTACCTTCAATTCACTAACAAAAAAAGTTTCCTCCACAACTCCATAGAATCAGATGCTTCTAAAGCTTTCTTCCTGCTCTTTTCCTACTTACTTTGCCTTATTCCATTTTCAAACGACATCTAAAATTCTATCTTGCCTTTTAACCTTTATTCCACTATTCTTCAATTTAAGTCACAAAAAAGCTTTAAGTTTGGGGGGTATGAGGAAAGACAACATAAGCTAGTTGAGGCAAAACTGTATTGGTAATAAGAATTAACTCAACAATTTGAATTTGAATCAAATAATAAGAAATTAATGTCACTTAACAGTATTAACTTGTGACTTGTCAAATTAAATTGAACCCAATACAACAATTGAAAGAAAAAAAAAACTATATCATTAATCATAAAATATAAAATATAATCGTGATGAATTTAAATGGTTTAAAATCATATTCAAAACAATAAAAACTGGATTTATTTGATTTTGTTTAATTTATATTTAAACACACACAAAATTTAAGCTGATTTTATTATTTTTTAATAAAATTATGAGTAGATCATTGAAATTTAATTTTTACACCTATATATGAAATTTATACTACACACAATTGAAATTTAAATTAAAATATATAGTGTATTTTATAATTACAATAATTTTTTTATATAAAGAATTTGATAGATTATTTTTTATTAAAATGTTAGGGACTTAGGAGTTGTTCATGATCTTTCTATACCAAAACCATAGACATCCTTTATGAAATTCTTTGAGCGTCCCAATTTGACCACACCTTCAAAGACAATGGATGCACTCGCTAACAACAATAGATAAGCATTTGAGAAGAACGAAGAAAGAGATAATAAGTAAATTGATCTATGAAATTGTAACTATCGATTAAGTTAGTTCTTGAATTTTGTATATTGATAAATTTATTGTTGAAATTGTAATTTTTTTATTAAAATAGTTAATATTTAAACTTTTTATCGTTAAATACTATAATGTGATATGTAATATCTGACTTCACAACATAATTTCATATCAATGTCATTTTTTCAATGACAAATTTGTTAATAAAATTTTATTATCTGACAAATTTATTAATAAAATTTTGTTATCTCAAAGATAAATTTGTGAGCAATTGTAATTATGTATGGACTAATTATTGACAAATTAGTTCATGTAATGACATTTATATAAAATTACTGTATATGAGTTACATATTACATGTCACATCATAGTATTTAATGATAAAAATTTAAAAATGGATACACAATTGAGATAAATAAAATAAAGATTTCAACAAAAATTAATTTTATAAATAACTAGTTTAGTAGTATGTCACTATGTAACTTTTGTTATACTTCTCTATAAATAGTGCCGATGAGAGCAAACGAGATCAAACCACATAAAAATTTTAGATTATGATTTGCTAAGTTATTGTGAACAAACATGATTTTGCCAAATCTTAAAATCAGAGGAGTTCATCTTTTCTACATTTCTACTCTTATTTTTGTCACTTTCTCTACAAAATCAAATATACACTAATGTTTATAAAAAGACACCTTTTGTATATTAAAAAATGAGCACACTAAAATATTGTTTACAGAGCAAATTTTGATATTTATTAAAGTGGATGAAAAAGAAAGAAAAGTTAAAAGTGTGAAGGTAACGCAGAAATATATTGAAGCATATTACTATTTATAAAATTATGGGCTGTATTTAACAAAAAGAAAAATGAATCGACCACAGTGGGAGTCGAACCCACGACCTTTTGATCCGAAGTCAAACGCGCTAATCCACTGCGCTATGCGGTCGTTGTTGATAGTATTTTATCGTATCTGTAATAGACATTAGCATTATTTTCACCAAAATTTGGCGCGAATTCATTTTCTTATTCACAATCTGGCTATTGCCGTGTCTATTCAATTTTTCTTTGATTACATTTATTCAAATTTTTAAATAATTTTATATACAAAAAATTAATCAAATGAAAATTCCTCCACCGTCTTCGTTTTATGGTTTAGAGAATAAATAGGTAATATTAAAACAAAATCTCTAATATTATTATATATCTTATGAAAAAACTTAGTATTATGATAAATAACCAACAATCATTCCTTTCTGATATTAAAAAAAAAAAAAATTTGACATGGTAATAATTCATTTGACATTGCAGTGTCAAATTTAATATTATAATATCTCATGAAAAAACTTAGTATTATGACACATTTAATAAATTTTAATTGCTATATGTATTATAAAATCAACTAATTACCTTGAATTGAAATATAATATTTATATAAAATTTGATATTAGTAAAATATTATTTGGTATGTAAATAATATAATTAGATTTCAATCAACATAATTTTTACCAATTTAAAAAGAAAGAATATTGTCTTTAAGAAAAAAAAAAATTAATGATGTTAATATGCAAATAAATAATAATTTATGTGTTATATTTATATATTTTGTTAGCGAGGGAGTTTATAAGAAAATAGTGACTATATGAGGAACGAGACGAGCCAAGAAAAACCAACGATATTTGAGAAGGAGTTTCCGCTAATGATGCATATCAAAAGCAGAGGCAACGGTGTTGTTGCGTTGTCGAGGATTCTGGAATGGGCCACCCAACCCCAATCCCAATCCAAATCCAAATCCCACCGTAGTTCTCCTTGCCACGCCGGCCAATCATGGATTATTTCGGTCACGTGCACGGTCTCAGCCCTCTTTCCGAACCCACCACACCAACCACCCCAAGACCCACCTTATTCCTATCCACTTCCGGCAAAGCTCTTCTCGTCTCCAACTCCAATAAATCCCTCGTCATTTCCAATTCTGGCAAACGTCTCGACACAATCAATAGCAAGAAGAAGTATGTCAAACAAGTCACCGGTCGTCATAATGATACGGAACTTCATCTCGCCGCCCAACGCGGTGATGCCGCCGCCGTTAGACAAATTCTTGCCGAGATTGATGATCAGATGATGGGAACGCTTAGTGGTGCTGAGTTTGATGCGGAGGTTGCTGATATTAGGTCTGCTATTGTGAATGAGGTTAATGAGTTGGGTGAAACTGCTTTGTTCACCGCTGCTGAGAAAGGTCGTTTTGATGTTGTTAAGGAACTTCTTCCTTTTACCACTAAGGAGGCTCTTTCTTTGAAGAACCGCTCTGGTTTTGATCCCTTGCATATTGCAGCAAACCAAGGTCACCGAGGTATTAATAGTCACATTCATTTCAGAAATGTTATAGTTTCAAACATAGTTTTACACATTGTAATAATTGTTTAGTGAAATATAATCACTTGAGACTAGTTTAGACAATTCTCCCAATGGTCTTGATTAACTAACTTTACATTTATTAAGAAATCTAGTTAAGTTTAATTCATTATCTTGATCACATAAAAAATGAGTACATTCTCAAAAATATCCTTCATGGGAACTTGTTCTATGAAAATATGAGTAATTGGAAACTATAATTTACATTAAATGGGAGGTGTTTTAGGAATGACATCATTCAAAAAATAAAAGTTAAATTTGCTTATACTTCCTCTACAATGAAATATAAACAAAATTGTTAGTTGAAATGTTGATGTATCGGGTTAAAAATTTAGTTTAGATACATTAACTTTTCAACTATCGTTTTTGCTTATATTTCATTCTTGAGGAGTATTTAAGACCACCAAATATGAATACTTGTTTACTTTTATTCGAAAATGGAGGGAGTATTAATTTAGGGGTGAAATTAGAGAAATGACCTTGTTTTTGAATATTTTTTTAATGCTAAAACAACACATTCTGAAATGGAGACAATATTTAGGCAGTATCCGTACATAAAATGTAAACATTAAATTCACTATATACTTTTCTTAATATATTTGAAAATGTCTGAAGGGTTTTATAAAAAGGGATGAAGGTAGTACTATATGTTTATTGTTGTGTTGTGGCAGCTATTGTGCAGTTGCTACTAGACCATGATCCAGAGCTAATCAAAACATTTGCACAGTCAAATGCAACTCCTCTTGTATCTGCAGCTACAAGAGGACATGCAGATGTTGTTGAACTGTTACTATCATGTGATCCCAGTCAGTTGGAGATAGCTAGATCCAATGGAAAGAATGCACTCCATTTATCTGCACGCCAAGGATATGTTGATGTTGTCAAGATATTGCTAGCGAAGGACCCGCAGCTTGTTCGAAGGACTGATAAGAAAGGACAAACTCCCCTGCATATGGCTGTCAAAGGTGTTAGCTGTGAAGTTGTGAAGTTGCTTCTTCGTGCTGATGCTGCGAGTGTCATGCTTCCTGACAGGTTTGGAAACACCGCATTGCATGTAGCGACCAGGAAGAAGAGAGCAGAGGTAATATCATACCTGCTCAATTTGAATCTATGATTTGTATGATACATAGCAGTATAATTGTAAAACCATGAGGAGTTCACTAGTTATAAATACAATAATGCCTTTACTTCGAGGAATATAATATATCATGTCTGATTTATGCAGATAGTGAATGAGTTACTGCTTCTTCCTGACACCAATGTAAATGCCCTCTCAAGAGAACACAAAACAGCTCTTGACCTTGCAGAAGCACTTCCAATATCTGAAGAAATTTTGGAGATCAAGGATTCCCTGATTCGTTATGGTGCACTTAAAGCCAATGATCTCAACCAGCCAAGGGACGAGCTAAGGAAAACCATGACACAGATTAAGAAAGATGTTTCTTTTCAGCTTGAACAGACTCGGAAAACAAACAAGAATGTTAGTGGGATTGCCAAGGAGCTACGCAAGTTGCACAGAGCAGGAATCAACAATGCTACCAACTCAGTAACTGTGGTTTCTGTGCTATTCGCAACGGTTGCATTTGCAGCCCTTTTCACGGTCCCTGGTGGAGATGATTCTAATGGGATGGCTGTGATGGTGCACACTGTATCTTTCAAGACCTTCTTTCTCTCTAATGCTATTGCACTTTTCACTTCATTGGCTGTGGTGGTGGTTCAAATAACAGTTGTTAGAGGGGAGATAAAGTCTGAGAGGAAGGTTGTCGAGGTGATCAATAAGATGATGTGGTTAGCCTCTGTCTGCACCTCAGTTTCATTCATTGCGGCATCTTATATAGTAGTTGGTCGGCGCAGCAAGTGGGCTGCAATCCTTGTTACTGTTGTAGGGGCGATTATAATGGGGGGTGTTCTTGGTACCATGACATATTACGTGGTCAAAACCAAACGTCATCGGAGAGTGAGGAAGAAAGAGAAGATCTCAAGGATTGGAACCCACTCATGGCGTCATACCGATTCTGAATCAGAAGTAAATCCAATCTATGCTATTTAATGTTCACCTTGCACTTACAATGTAAGTTTGATGCTTCTGCTCATTGCTGTTTTATTTCACAAACAATTGAAAAGGACTCCTCTAAGATGTCATTTTGTTGACAGAGACAAAAAGATGGCTTTTATGGAAGTAAATGGCTTCTTGGCAGTGTTTAAAAGTGAAAGAAATAAGGAAGCCAAATTGGTCATTTACACTTTCTTAAAAGGTTTGTTACAGTTTCCCATCAGACATTAGTTTTCATATTTATCATTTATGCTGTGAACTTAATATTTTGCGCTTGTTTTGCTAGGTGTAGACAAAGGCGGCTGAAAGCACAGCAAGGGGACAACAAAAAGCTCGTGTTGTTAGAGATTGAATCAACAGTGAGGTCCACATTCCTGATCTCTTAGCTACTCCTTTCTTGTTAGGCGAGGAATTCGCCTTTCGCGCCATCTAAATCTTACACTATATCATTTGTAATTGTTGACTGCTGTTAAAATAGTCCAAAAGGACAACCATCTAACGGCCTAATTATTAACTATGATGCTAAAGAGAATAAAATAAACAAATTGCTGATAAAAAAAATTAGCTATGGGGTAGCTTAGAGTTTTGTAGGCTGGCCAAATTTGAGAAAGTCAGCAGCAAGGTTCAAAATCACTTCCAAAGAATAAAGGGATAGGGGTTGATTCAAATGAGAAAGAATGAAAAAGAACCATTTAAATATAATGAAAAAAAGATAAAAATGATGATAATTGAATCTTATGATAATTTCATGGATGCACTTGGACTTTTTTTTTAAAAAAAATACCTCTTGGACTTAAATATAGTTTTCTTATAAACTGGGGGCTTCGAGTTGCTTACTCGACCTAACTATCATTGTATTAAGTATCTTGCATCTTAATTCGACAAACCTTCAATGCATGCATGCAAGACGGCCAAACAGGGAAACTAAAAGCATCTTTATAGCACATCTCTTAATACTTCTCTTAGAAGATAGTTGTTGTTTCTTAAGTTTTTACCAAATAGTTCATCTAGGTCGACTTTATCCTTCCTTACATGGCTAGGGGATGTCTTGTAACATTTAAAATTAATAAAATACAAATTCATAGAAGAGGAGGAAAAGAAAACTAATTAACTTGATCGCAATGGAAAATCCAAAAACATAAATAAATCACAATAGAAAAAGTGGAGGTTATAGAATCAGATCTCAATATGCAAACATCTCAGAAGTTCTAAAACCCAACAATGTTGCTACTGATGTATCACTTAGAAACGGAAAAAAAGCTCGTTTTGCGTTCTTTGTGAATGAGGACACACTTTTTATTCAATTAGGGTTCGTTTAATGTACAAAATACGATAAATATTATCATTTTCAATGTTTGATACACGTGATAATATGATAATATTTTATTTTGTTATGTATTTGGTACCTATGTCATTAATATAATATATATTACATTTATTTATAAAATTATCATCGTAAATAATTACATATTAATTTTTTATAAATAATTTATTATATTTTAAATATTAGAATTAATAAAAAAATTACTAAAAATTTAAATAAATAATAAAATAATATTATATTTAAAATTATCTATTGACACTGCTAATGAAAAATAATTAGACGAGGCAGTTGACCAAAAGGCATATTATTTGTTGCTCCAAATCAAAAATAATTACAAAACCTATCACATGCAATGACCAACCAAGGAATCACACATGTAATGACATCGTTTGAGTGGTATGATTAAGAGTTTGAAGCTTGCTACAAAGAATACCATTGTCATGACTGTTGGATCATTCTGAAGTTGAATGTCGCAAAGATCAAGACAAAGAGCATTCTGAAGTTGTATAAAATTCTCATGAATGCTGGCATATTTTTGATGACTGAGATAAAATTCAATGATTATATATTTTGTTGTATTGTCATTGGGAATAAAGCTAGGACTTGGTATAATTATGAACTTATGTCTTACGAAAACCATTTGTTATGGAAAATTAGTTGTTAAAAACTAACTGATTTATTTAATAATATTATAAAACGTAGTTAAAATATAGCGGTTAGAACTGGCGTTTTAAAAATATATTTAATATTTTTATTAGTATTATATGAAATAATTGAATTAAATTGAATTGCAAATATTAAATAAAGTATTAAAGTGAGGCTTATGGAAGTCAAGACTCATTTTAAGGAACAAGCATTGGAGTAAAATTATTCATCAAACAAAAAAAGGCATTGGAATTAAATTAGTGTGTTGCTAAAAAAAAATATGTAGCATTAAAAATGCTCTAACAGACGCCCAATTAAAAATGCTCTAAAAATTAGTGGAGGGAAAGTGTGAACACATTTTTATATGGTATTTTTGTTTTGGCAAAAGTGATTGAGATTGATAGTGAGTAAGAAGCAACGAGGAAGTGGTAGTGGTAGCGGTAGTTGCGTGATGGTCTCAATCTCAAGCACCCAACACTCACCATAAACACTGTCTATTAATTTTTGATTCGGCTTCCACACGCTATTCACACTTTAGACCGCAAAATAACGAGTAAATCAATAATTGTTGTTTGATAAATCAATAATTCACCTACACAACCCGATTTGACGAATGTCTCTCAACAGATTCAGTGTTTACGCAATCAAAATGAATGTTATTTTTATTAAAATCAGTTTTAATCATAAATCCTAACTAAATATTATTAAAAAAAAACAAGAACAAGAACAAAATAATGTAAATATGACGTAAATGATGAGCTAATAAGAATGATTAAAGTTATCGAAAATGAAGAAAGAAGGATAAGCAGGTATAAAGTAAAATATAAAGATAGAAAGAGATATTAGAGTCGAAGATAAAGATAAAAAAAAATTATAATTTTAATAAATAACTAAGGATATATTAAATATTTTAATTTTTTTTAAATTAAAAGGTGTAATTAGAGAGATGTGGGTAGCAAAATTGTATTTTAAAAATACAAATTAGTTTCCATCATAATATTATACTCCCAGACCTCAGTGTTGAAGTAAGATGTTGAAGTAAGAGTGAAGACCTCAGTGTTGAAGTAAGAGTGAAGGACGACACTAAAAGCCTATGTCCGACCAATATCCTACCCTTGAACCTTTGTTTTCTTTGTCAAAAGAATATATTTTCGATGTAAACTTTTATAACATATATTTATCTTTTTCTGTTTGGAAAGTAATACTAATACGGTTAGGAAGTGTTGAGACGATGACTAAAAACATAATCATTTGATGAAGACCAAAAATTCATATATTTTTATGGGGATGCTGTTGGCCACTTAGATGTTTATTATATTTATATTGGATTAGATGACCATGAGGCCATGTGGATCGTAGGTATTATCTTGTTTCTTCTAACTGATTCATTTTTTATTTTTTTAATTTGTAACTCTAGGGCGGCTGTATGGGAAAACATATAATATCTAATAACTTCCGTGTACTTAGCATTCTGTATAAAGTCATTTTGGTTTGGTCAAATTCCGATTTCTTTCATATCTTATTGTTACTATTTTAGTGATAATATGTACATAATTTAATACAAATCTTACTGTTTATTTTTTCTTCCGGTAAACAAATAGTAAGTGTAGACAGCTCTTTCAATAAAATATAAACGTTGATACTATTAAATTAAATATAAAAACTTCACTATTGTATATGTAAATTTCCGTCCGTCAAATTAAGAATGTAAATGAAAATATGTATATGTAGCAACAAAAAAAAGAGACGAACTTGAGGCCACAATAGGACAGAAGCAAAGAAAGAAAGAAGCCAATAAACGGAAATGCCATCGTGGTCCTATTCAGTGGAAAATCAAAATACACGCCAAAACAAAAATGGGACCTGTTTTTTCATCAAATAAATAAATAAAAATGGGACCTGTTTAATATAACTTAACAAAATAAATTGGATTCTTTATTTGACATACACGAATAGTTGAAAGGAACTCTCCGAAAAAAGAATGGATTATGGGAGTGTGTGACAAGTTTAAAAATTAACACGACGAACCAATAACCCAACCTAAATACAGTAAGGTTGAAAATTTACATATCTCTCTTTCTTAAGCATAGTATCATTAATGCTTCCATTATTAATTGGATTCATGGTTATTACCTCTAATTCATTTATTTCATTCTTCAGTTGCTCCTCCAACTTCCCTCATCCTTATTCTAAATATCTTACCAATACTATTCACTTTTTCACTTTCTAGATCTTAGCAAGAGGTTACTTATTTGTAAATTGATTACTTGGTGTTTTCTTTTCATTTTCATAAACAATCAACAAACTCAGTTCCACAAATAATTTTGTAGATTTTATTGTCAATTTTGGGTTCCCAGTTTTAGGGTTTTTCCCTATATTATGTTGTTCAATAAATTGATACTGTGGGAGACATTCAATAATAGTAATTTGATTACATGTCTTGAGAAAATGTGAACTTGATAAGTTGGGACTACATCAAAGTTGAAAAGGTAGGTTTTTTCTTAGAGAAGATGAAGAAACAATTGACAGGTTTAAGGGGTGATTCTACCCTGCACTCGGCGATTCGAGCTGGAAATTTGGAATTGGTTTTGGAAATAATCTCTGAGAATCAAGGGGATGAATTAAAGGAGTTGCTTTCGAAGAAAAATAATTCTGGTGAAACTGCCTTATATATTGCTGCTGAAAATGGTCATCTTGATATGGTAAAGGAATTGATAAAATATCATGATATTGGCTTGGTTAGCTTGAAAGCTAGAAATGGATTTGATGCATTTCATGTTGCTGCTAAAAATGGAAACTTGGGTAAGTCTGTTAATTAAATTTCTACAATTTTAAATTTATTGCAATTAACAAGGGTGTTTGATAAACCCATTTGACTGTATTTTTAAGCTGATTAAACAAAATTTGGATGAATGGTTATATTAACTCTTTGCTTAATATGTCAAGAAATTTGGTTATGTTTTGAATTAATACCCAACTATTGCTATAAATTATTTGTCTATGATTTGAGATATTGTTTCCTAATTTGGCAAATCTTTATTGGTTTCTCATTGGTCCTATTTATTTTATTGATCACACAACTATAAACTTGTGAGTTATGACCAATTTAAATTTTTTAATCTGTCTGAGTCCTTTTCTCTTTTTCTGGTTTGTAGAGATTTTGAAGGTCCTAACGGAAGCCTTTCCTGAAATTTCAATGACCGTTGATCTGACGAACACTACTGCACTGCACACTGCTGTAGTGCAAGGACATATTGAAGTAGTAAACTTTCTGTTAGAGAAAAGTAGCAGCGTGGTTACTATTGCGAAAAGCAATGGGAAAACTGCATTTCATTCGGCTGCAAGAAATGGACATGTGGAGGTCATCAAAGCCCTGCTAAGCAGTGAACCTGAAATTGCAATGCGGATTGATAAGAAGGGGCAAACAGCACTCCATATGGCAGTTAAAGGACAAAATCTGGAGGTAGTGGATGAGCTTTTGAAACTGAATCCATCTTTTGCCAATATGGTGGATACCAAGGGAAACACTGCACTGCATATAACAACTCGCAAGGGTCGTCTACAGGTTTAAAAAAATGTCTTTTTTCTCTTTATTATGAAGTACTGAACTTGTGTTCTTTCCTACTAAACATTGGACTATAGAGTTCTTCATCTTCCAAGACCTTGAATAACATAAACTCAATATCCTTATTAGATAAGAAAATACTCTTTTTCTTTGATATTTCAGAAAATGTCTGATTCTATATTGTATATTAACTATCATATTTTTATTCGAACCTTTTTATTAATTCAAAAAGTGAAAGAACATTTAGAAGGAATTTCTGCCTGTGTTGTGCCTGATTGATATAAGAGATATTTAAATGAAGTTTTTCTGTACTTGTGTTGGCTGTAGTGTACACTCTATGTATGTCACTGGAGTTCTAAATGTGAGTAATGAATTCAGTTACTGTCGTCTGGTAAATGGGCGGTGTAAATGTAATATTTGATAGAAAATGTGGTGTTTTTTATTTTTACATAAGTTTTACATTCCTTGCAAATTTTAAGATCCTCAACAGTTTGTAGTAGTCCTCAGTTTAACTTCTGGTTGAGAAGCCTGAGCAGTGTTTAGGTCCTGGCATCTAGCAATGGTAGTTTGCAAACTTATCTTATGATTCTTATGCTGATCTCGTAGATTGTTCAGAAGCTACTAGATTGTAAAGAAACAGACACTGATGTTATTAATAAATCTGGAGAAACAGCTTTGGATATTGCGGAGAGAAATGGTCGCTTGGACATTGCCAAATTTTTGCAGGATCGCGGAGCTCAAAATGCTAGGTCCATCAAGTCACCTTCTACAAACAGAGCCCTTGAACTCAAACAAACTGTGAGCGACATAAAAAGCGGGGTTCATAACCAGCTGGAACACACATTTAAAACACAGAGACGCATGAAAGGGATAGCAAAGCGAATCAACAAGATGCAGGCCGAGGGCCTTAACAATGCAATCAACTCCAACACTGTAGTTGCTGTTCTCATTGCGACTGTTGCTTTCGCTGCTATATTTACTGTCCCGGGCCAGTATCCTCAGAACACAAAGAACCTTGCTCCTGGAATGTCTCCAGGGGAAGCCAACATTGCTCCGAATATTGACTTCCTGTTGTTCGTAATCTTCGATTCTACTGCCCTCTTCATATCATTGGCCGTAGTGATTGTCCAAACGTCCGTTGTTGTTATTGAGAGGGAAGCAAAGAAACAAATGACGGCGATTATAAACAAGTTAATGTGGGTGGCATGTGTGTTAATTTCTGTTGCATTTCTTGCAATGTCATACATAGTTGTTGGAGATCAGAAAGAGTTGGCTATAGCAGCAACAGCTCTAGGAACTGTGATTATGGCTGCTACTCTTGGAACACTTTGTTATTGGGTGATTGCTCACCGCCTCGAGACCTCCAGATTACGAAGTCTCAGAACAATGACGAGCAGTAGGCAGTCATTGACTATGTCAGGGATATCAGCTTCTGAGAATGAGTATAAAACAGTGTACGCAATATAAATCAATTTTATCTTTTTGTCGAATTATGCTAACATAGATGCAGGTGTTTGCTGCCTTGTATCATGCCTTTGGAAAACACAGGCAAAGAATGTAATCATAGTCTCTCAAGATGATAAGTAAATATGTCATTTTTCATTGAAGTATTGGATCATATGCTTATAATATTTTCACAATATTAACTTCATTTGAACCTACTGGTTCTCTCTGTCATATTCAAATCATTTTTCTTAATTATGCTCCTCCTTTACCAATCGAATTACATTTCATCATCGATAAGGAGACAAATGTAAATCATTTTGCAATTATTTAGAGAATTCAAATGTCTTCTCTTGATTTATTTATTTCTTGACATATATTTGTAAATTGAAATAATTTATTATTTTTCTTAATTGGAGGTTTGAATTAATTTGTATGTTATGATGGTGTAAATAATTTTACACATATTGGATCTTGTAATTTAGAGGGGGGAAATAAGGTCAGTGTGATGGTTGGGGTTGGGGAGATGTAAAGTTTGTTTGGTGTTAAAGAACGAAGTGATAAAGAAGTAAGTTATTCGATCCATAGCCTCAATAAAATTCTAACAATACAAACCATTGTGTGTTCAAAAATACAAACATTGCGTGTTCAGAAAACTAGATCATATAATTTAGATACATTTCAACAACGTTTTACAAAAGAACGAGAATACAACAAGGAAGCAACTAAAAAAAATGGAAACCATGTGATAGTGAATGTGCGAAGCAAGCCAATAAAGCAATAACTTTTGTCCATATCACATAATAACGTATTGTGAGTCAAAATATAACGTTAAATGTAAGTCATCTGATCTGGATCAAACAAATTGTTATCTACGAAGAAATATGGTAAACTACGACCACATTCTATTGTAATTAGCCAAAAGCTCTACTTCATATGTATCCAAATTCATCATTTAGAAAAAAACAATTTTAACAGCACTCCTTAATCCTGAACAATTTTTAGTCTATTTCGCATAGATTATACTTGAGAATTTTGAACATTTATTTTGATATCATTTTAACATATTTTTGAACTTTTCTATTAATTCCAGCATTAAACATCAATAAATAAACAAACAACATTTGAAATAAAATATTCATTCTTCTTGAACAAACTCTCCCTCCTTATGTTGAACCAAGTTCTGTCCGTTTCTTTCTTAATTTCCACTGACTCTGCAACCTTCATCATGCATGTCAATCTTTGTTTGAACCATTCTTCAGCTGAGACTGTTTACAATAAGCAATAGCTTCCACAACTGAACCTTCCATCTCAGAATTCATGCTGACACTATTATTATCATCTAAGTTGATGGAAAAAGTTGAAGATGAAGAAGATCTTCTGTTTTGGTTAACATCATGAAAATTCTCAAATGATTTTCTCTTAGAATTCTCAAAATGATTGCTTTTTTTCGGTTTGTTGAATTGTGCTGCATTGTTTGCACTTGAAGCAACAACACTGAACTTATCAGCTGATAATGCAGTTTTTGTAAACAAAGATTTTATGTAAGCTTTATAAGAGTTAAGCTTCAGAACCAACCAGAATTTCTTAGCATGTTTCAGCTTCTTTGGAAAATCACGTCCTGACCTGCATGAATGTGATCTTACAAAGCCAAAAGGAGCATTGGAATTGTAAGGGAGCTTAGGAAGAGGCATTAACATGTCTCTGTTTTGTTGTTGTTGGGATTGGTTGGCATAAGGACTCATTACCATGTCAATGTAGTCTTCATCCACACGAATCAATGATACTCTCTTTGTGGCCATTTCATGTGAGACTCAATTTGGGTTTGTGTGTTTGAGAAAATGGATATATGACTAAGGGAAATTGAGCATAACGTGTTCTATTAAAGTGTAAGAGCCAATAGGCAAGGTATACTTTCAAGTTGTTGTGAGGAATGATGTGACCAAAGTGTCCTATACATGTACATAGAAAAAATATTGGTCTATACTCCTCCCTCATGAGAGAGAACCTAAAAAAAAGTGCTGATAGATGTAATATATTAATGATGTGATATAAAGAGAAGGATATAAAAAAAAATAAGGAATTGAATGACGTTATGAAAATTTTGAATGTTTATATATATATATATATATATATATATATATATTTTCCCTCAATTTTATAAATAAATTAAAAAGATTTCTTATAAACAAAATAAAAAAAATTATACTCCTTCACATTTTGTACATCACTTTGCATTAATCACTTTCTCTAAGTCTCGAAGATATATTTAATTTTTGTAATAAACATAATATATATTTGCAAAATGCATGTATTATTATTACTTCATTTGTACTTAACTATATATCCTTTGAAAAAAAAATTGTCTCTAACTATAAATATTATTTGAAAAAAATATTGTCCAAAAATATAAATCCTCTTTCAATTTACTAGATGCATTTAATATTATATTTTTTTGTAAACATACTCCTAATTGATACTATTAATTTATGAGTTTAATTCTCATGCAATATCAATTTTTTTTTTTATATTATAGCCACATCATAATTATTCATGAGCACGACTTTAGTAATTTATAAGATTGACTGATGATAACCATTTATATTTATGTTGATAGTGTATATATGAATTAAATCCTTAATTTATATTGAAAAATGAAAAATTAAAATTGAATATATTTATGTATAAATGATATTTTAGAAACATCTACACATTAAATTTAATGTCAATTTTTTTTAATATATGTGAAAAAGATAATAGGACAGGATAAATGAGTATTATATTAGGAGAAACTTTCTTGATATATGTGTGTATCATAGTTATTTAATGACTTTTGTTATTTAGAGGTGTGAAAGTTGCTAAACTAAAAGAATTTGATTTGTATGTCATCGCGGTGTAAATAATTTTACACAAACATCTTATATTCTAGAGAATAAATTCAAAATTATTTTAATTGTTAAAGTGAACCAATTAAAAAAATTCAATGATAAGAAATTTAAAGTGATTTAAATACATTTCAATGACATTAACAAAAGCATGATAACATAACAAAGAAACGACTATAGAAGCAACGAAAATCATGTGATAGCGAATGTGTGAAGCAATAAAAGAGTAACTTTTCTCTCCTAATATAGAGATCAGTTTATAATCATCATAATTAATTCCACAAAAGAACATAATAACATATAAAAAAAATGGAGAATTGTTTTGAATCTTTTTAATATAAATTAATAATTAAAATTAGATTTAAGTAATATAGAGTTAATAATTAAAATGATTAATCGTTCATATAATCGTTGATGTGTTTGTGCGTGCTATTTTTTAAAGGTTGTCTTGATGTTTAAAGGGTGAATATTAAAAGGATTGAATAATAAGGAGGTAGAGATTCAATCTCCACCACTACTAGAATACTAACAGTACAACAATGGGTTATTAAAAAATGTGTAAATTAAGATTCATTTCAAAAAAATATGAGAACACAACAAGGAAGCCATGTAAAAAATGGAAATCATGTGACATTGAATGTATGTAGCAAGCCATTAGAAGTATAACTTTTGCCCAGATAATACGTAAAACAGTCATAGTCATTGTAACTATGTCATAAGACCATAACTAAACTACCGATTTTGAGAATTATTTGAATCATATTAATATAAATTAATAGTTAAAATTAGATTTAATTAAGATAGAGTTGATGATTCATGCATACAACAAAGATTAATGTTAATGAATCAAATCTCAATCATTGGGATAATTATTAATGTTTGTGTATGGTATTTTTCGGTAGTAATAGAAAAAGAAAAATATGCATGGTGAGAGAACATTTTAAGACAAGAAAAAGGTTTTGGTTAAATGACGATTTGATATATTGACGAATTCAAAATAAATATTGCATTTTTTAGATTAATTTTTCTGTTAACCTACACTATATAATCATATAAAGATTGTCAAGATTCTGATCTTAATAGTCCATATATAATGTTTTAGCGTGTTTGGTTCCCAATGCAAATGTAAGAAATGCATGACTCGGCCTTTTTATGGACAGGAAAATATATTTTCAATCATCACACACTTTTTTTATCTGTCAACATTAATTATTAGTATTGTTATTGAGGGTGAAAATCAAACTTACAAAGTTGATCTTTATTATAAATAAGTTATCAAGATTATAAATGGTTAAGTTGTTATATCATTAATTACTTTAAAAAGTTACTTAATTATATATATAAGTATGAGATATTGCACTAAAAACATACACAACCTCGTGTGAAGACTACATGTTTGGTTGGGTTGTCAACTTTTGTATAGTTTTATTTTGAAAGAAAAAAAAACGTAAATGCATTTTCTTATGTATTTTTGTATGATTCGTAATTTAAAATACACCTTTTATAAATAATTAACTTTGAGAAAATTATGAATTTGAAGAGATCATGGTTAGTTAAGTTAAAAATCATAAGAAAAACACCAAAGCAAATGCACTTAACTTTTGTCCTTTTATTTTTGTATAGGATGATAGATACTTTTATTTTTTAATGACTTTCAGAGTGAACATCAGAGTAAACCGTTAAAAAACTTGTATGACATTAATGACTTTCAGAGTATAGTAAGACACTTTACAAGTATGACACAATTTTGTGCCGAAGTAGGTTGAACATATAGCATTTCGGTTACCAAAGAATCCTAGTAAAAAATTAACTAAAATGAACATAGAGCTACTCAATTTCTGGGAAAGGCATTCTCCAATAATTCCAAGAGTTGAAGTCCTCCTGCCACAAATTGAAATTGCAAAATTTATTAGTTTTGAAGTTCAAAAGTAGCAAAACTACCTGTTGTGTCGGAGATGCTTTCTCACCTGTTCAAGCAAAGACGTAGGTGGGAACATGTCATTGACGAGTGTGTGTAGGGATGTATAAGATTTCGCATCGATACGATGACTTATTGCCACCTCACCCTATTAGTTTTCATAAGCATTTAATTAGTGTCATGTGAGAACTAAAGAAAATACTTATTGTCAGAAGTAATAATGATCCAGGGAGGATGCACACCTTAGGATTTATGATAAATATTTTGCCCTTCGGAATTCCTATCTTACTGTAACTAAGTTCATCTGTGTCTCTATTGCCGAACCCTGCGTAGAACGGGTTATAATCGGAAGGAAAAAGTCTTTTGATATCCTGCAAAACATTATTATACAAACATGTAAGTAGTTAGTAAGAAAATTCCTTTTGATAGAGCTTTCAAGTTGCACATTAGTGATATAAGGATTTGTGTCTAGGAAATTACCTCTAGACAAGCAATCTTGAACTCATGAGGAGCTCTTCTTATTACTTCCATAAGTAAATAAGACAAAATATTATAAAAGTCAGATATTTATATACATATATAGAAAATCAACCTTAATTTTTCTCACATTAAAAGTTACTCACCTTCTCGGTAAAGGGAGGGAAATAATCCATCAGGTGAAATAACAACAGGTCCATTTGGTAAGGTTTTTCCATCCTGCAAATATACAAACTTATGGTGTCAGCTAATGCGGTAGGATTGTATATGTCAAACTTATGGTTGTTTCAATACCTGTTTCAGGTTAACCAAAAAGTTCCTTGTTAGATAAGCCTGGACAATAGCGCGGGCACTCAAAAACAGTAGCTGGTATCCATTTTCCTAACAAAATCAAGATCTAGTATCAGACATGAATCTTCTTTAAATAAAACTCAGAGAATCAACAAGTTTCCTGATAACAACATTTCATATTAAACAGACAGAAAAAGTTATGCTGAGTGCTGATAACTACTAAATGTATTTGCATCTAAATCTAAATTGCTAAAGGAATAGAAGGATTTCAAAAGGAATAGAAGGTAATCAAATATTCATTAAGTGTGCAAAGAGAAGCAGAGAAAAATGTGAAAACATTGTAAAGTCGTGAAAGAGGACTATGGATGTAGTTGATATCATTTCACTTATATGACTACAAAAGAGCCATTATCTGAATGTACAAGAAAATACATACCTTAATAGCAGAGAAAAGTCTTGCCACACCAGTCTGGTTCCAATCTTTTCCAACTAAAGGCATGAACTGCCCCAAAACATCAGATCTGAAAGGAAGAAATCAGTAAAATACAAAATATGATCATTTTTAAGGAAGGATTGATTGGGCGTATAATATGTATGTACACGTAGCGAGTTGTAAGACACCTTGATGAATTTAGCATTTCTTGTGCTAGTATTATAAGTGATTAACAAATTTGGTACTAAAAAAAAAAACTAAAAAGATAAATATATTTCTGAAATCATAGCGCAAATCTGCCCTCTATTCCCGCTGCAATATTTCTTAATTTCGTTCAACTTTCACAAAGATATGTCTATCTAGTCTATTAGAATATGCAATCAAGTAGAAAATATTTGGTTGAAATCTAACTATCTACATACAACGCAGAGCCAAATATTGCCAGAGTAGTTACTAGTCAACTAACCTTCACCAAAAACGACCGGAAAAAGATAACAAAGATTCTTTTCAAAATTTAGACAAAGGACCGCCAGGAAAATGTTATACAGCATGCACACAAACTACTGATAGATGTTTAGGTTCATCTCACTCTGAAAATCTGATTGAAGATATTTTTAATAAACCATAAGATTATTCAAAGCCAAACCATAAACCAGAACCTGTAGTACATTTTCCTATTTTCATGAGGTAAAGTATATTTTGAAGTATCAACAATTACCGAAATTTAAATGGCAAATCCAAACTGGGATTTCATTTTCTAAAATAAATGTCCATTTAAGTAGGGAAATGGAGAACAGAGATAAGGTAAAGAACAATAGCAACGGTAAAGCAGTATTTTTGCCAAGTTCAAAAGAATTATTAATAGCCTAAGAAGTATTTTCAGTAGTCTTACTTGGTAATAGTTCCATCCACATCTGAAATTACAATTCTTGCATTCCACTTCCATAAGTAAATATGAGCATCAACCTGTCATGTAATTAAAACTTCATGCTAAAATAAGCAAAATCCCCAACCAATGTATAAATAGTGATATGGGAAATTGGATTCTTAATGAATGTCAAACCTGTTGTGCTCCTAGAACCCTCGTAGAGAAATTGAATGTTACTATATTTTGACCATCTTTGAGATTCAATGATGCTACCATCTCATTAGTAGCAACATTCGTCCTAACAAATTGCTTGCGAGGAGACTCACGGCTACCAGAGCTTGGAGTTGGCTCGACAACAGAACCTAGCAAATCAGATTCGGAATCTACAAATATATCCTCGCTTGATTCATTGCCACTAGTGTGCTCAACTGTCTTTACTTTTCGAAAAGCCATAGGCCAGAGTCTCCACCTACGTCCAGATGAAGATGGTCCCGGATTATCATCCCTGGACTTCAACACATCATCCTGTCCAACAGGAATTGTATCTTCAGGGTTAACAGGTAAGTCATAATCAAACGCAGCCGTTCCGAGAACAAGAGGAGCGGCCTTTTCCCACAGAAGATACCTCTCTCTGAACTTCACAACAAGATTTTTATTCTTAGTTATAGATGCTGCAGAGCGTCTAAATTCCTCTTCAGATATTTGATGTGCTTCAAACACTTCAGCAGCAGCGGTAAAACCCATACCCGCCTTAAGTTCGTGACCACAAAGTGAGATATCAAATCCTGCGAATTTTAATGATAAAAGTAAATAATCAATTGACTTAATCAAATAAAAGCTACATAATAAAAGAGAAAATAACTTGAAGCACAATTCTTAGTCCTTACTCAAACCAGAATGACTTTGATCCCCATCATTGGAAGTTGTTGTCTGAGATACCATTACCTTATCTTCCTCACTAGTACTTTCGTGTGCAAGGATTTGTTGACTATCATTCCATTCCGCATCGTTAGTACCACTGCCAGAAGTAGGTGTAAGGGTTGATGCCTCATCAGTATTTCTAGATTGTTTGGCTCTCTCTTGTTCATTTTCATCAACAACTGAACAATTTTCATTAGATTCCCCTGCTGAATTTTGATCCACCAATGAGGACCCTTCATCTTGAGAATTGTCATTTTCAGCCTGTTGCTGAGCAAGTTCATGCAAGTCCAAACAACTTTTAAAGACACTATCCCTCTTTGAACATGATGCAACTTCTTCTGTGTCAGTTTCCTCTGTGTAACAACTAGGTCCCTCCTTACCAATATTAGAGTTATAAATACTGGATGGAACATCAGCTGTTGAAGCATCCAGCTGACTAACATAATCAGTAGAGCACGCATCTTCACCAGTACTAAACTCCTCATTTCCTTCATAGAATTCAGTCCCTTCGCCTGGTCCCAAATGAAACTGAGGAATTTTTAACTGCAAATTCTCTTCAGTCTGCTCTGATTCTGAGATAGGAGCTGTCAATATATGACCATCAACACTAACCAAGACCACCTCCGGAAGTGAACCCTGCAAGTCCACAAAATTATCTCCATCTAGATTGTCATATTGACTACTCCCGTATTCCAACAAATCAGCCGAACCTTCAATTGTGGGCTGATCATCTTGAAAATCGTAAAATCTCCTACCAATATCAGATTCCGCCTTCTGAAGTTTTGGCAAAACCGAGGAACAATCTTCACCTTTCAACTGAAGAACCCCTGAATCAGATACGCTATGCTCAAGTCTATGACCAGTAGTATCATCCACACTCAGATTTTCGTAATCAATTTTCACACCACTTCCTTCTGTTAAAGATTCAAAGTTAGTAGCAGCTTCAGCAGCCACATTTGACTCACTTTCTTTATCATCCTCATCCACCTCTTTTACAAAATAAGCCTCCCCCGAATTGTCAAGATACATATGAAAGTTCGCTTCAACCCCATTAACATTTATCTTGACAATCTTTTCGGCACCTTTAAGAACACCCTGAAATTTACCAAACCGAACATACCACGGCGTGCTCCGAAAAGTCCCATCTTGTTGCTGAACAACAATGACATCAACAGCACCACCAAAGGGATGAAAAGGGGTAGCAACTGAATATACACCCTTTGTAATCAAGTTTCCAAATTTTCCCACTACATTCATTCTGAATTTTGGTAGGCCCAAAAAACAGGCCTCAAAGTTTCTTGAGTCTTACCCTACTTTTAATAATAAAAAAAAACGCTTTCTTTCCAATAAATAATGGACCCAAGAAAGATTATATGAAATTCTTGGTTTCTTTAGAGTTATTATGAATTCTTGAAACAACAGCACTGCATAAGGATGATAATGATAAATAATTAAGGTAATGAATTTTGACTAAGTCATATAGAAGTTAAAGAAATAACAGAAAATTGAAAATAATTTGAAAAGAAGCGACATTGATATAAGAAAACATGTACCAAGAAGAAGAAGAAGAAGACTTACAGAATGAGAAAACGAATTGGGAAGCTCAAAAAAGAAAAATTGAGGGGAAATGCGGGTGTTTGATTTTGGTGCAATGAGGTTGGTTTCTTTGTTGAAATGCTTTGAATGCTGGAGTTTCTTGTGGGGTGCCCCCAAGTTAGATTTTATTTTATTTTTTCTCCGCAAAAAGGGTTTAGAAAATTGAATTGGATAAAACAGACAAAATAAGGTGTCAGCATTAAATATATATATGCATATCCAATCCAATCCCATAATTTCAACCCATTGAGGACTTTTTAGTCATTTCATAATACTATTCTATCAAACACCGGCCACCTTGCCCACCTCGTGGCTCTCGTCGTCGAGTTTTTAGTTTTTTTTTAATAACGAATTTTTACTCCTTTTATAAACTAGTAAAATACTTCCTTGACGGTATTAGGTTGTTACTTTATTTTTCAGATAATAATTAAAGAAAATCAACAAAAAATTATAGATAAATAATTAAATTTATTATAGTTAATGGTAATCAATTAAAATTGTAATTGATAATGAGTGAGAAATATTTGATAATAATTCAATTTTATCTTGTATTTTGTTATGTATCAATAAAAAATATTTTAGAGGAATATTTTAAAATATTTAATAATAATAAATATTTATTCTTTTTTTTAATATTTATCAATAATAATTTTTTTTTGATATTTTTTTATATCAATAAAAAATATTTGTTCTATAATTTTTAATATTTATTAATGGAAAATATTCTATTGTATATTTATTATATATCAATGGCAAATCGTTCTCCCGTAATTTTTTAAATTTATTACTAATAAATATTTGTCTCGTGTTTTTTATACATGAGTTATAAATATTTATATTGTGTTTCTTTAATATTTATCGATAAAAAAAATTTTATTT
>JBBPBS010000753.1:3762326-3775908 GCA_037974835.1 Cicer judaicum | reverse complement strand
ACGCCCTCTACTTAAACTTAATCTTTATCTTATTTTTCCTCTTATGTATTATTTATTCCCTTAATAATAGTAAAAGAAAGAAAAGAAAAAATGCCTTGTTAGAATAAAAAGATAAAAGAACAAATAAAGGTGATTATTAGTAGAAGATGAATTGAGAGTGATGGGTAAGATGAAAAATAGGCTAAGATCAACATTATGGAAATTAGTGGTTTGTGGTGAGTAAAGATGAGAATAGAACATATCGTCCTGAGAGGGGTCTACAATTTAACCTACGTTAGACCAATTTTTTTTTTTAAACCGATGAGATTAAAACTTCAAAAAAAGTCTATATAGTTAAGAAAGTCGAACTACATGTCTATTTAAGCATATTAGTCCGACCTATTTAAATATATATAAATAATATTTTTTTACTATTATAATTACTAGATTAAATTTTAATATTTTTGCCATATATTCAACTTTTAGTAGTTTACGCATATTAACCTCATTTAGTTTTTGACATATTTAAATGTATTATTACAAAATATAATTTAAGTATGGTGTATATAAAGTCATATTTTTTTAAAATGTAATATTAAATATCAAAATATAACTTAATTTCATTGACATATGAACTCATTAATTTATTTAAAGTTATGTTATATTACTTATTCAAAAATATTATAATAAAATAGAGTTTTAAGTAGGCTCACAAGCTATATCAAACTTCTATTAGTGTCAGACCTAAAAAGTAAATCTATGACATGCCGCATGTCAATCTTAGACTTTTAATTTTTGACATGACAGACTTAGGCCTAACAGCCTAACAAAACCTAATTAGACTCAACCTATTCATGCTCCTAGTGGTGAGTGAGATGATGAATGTGAGAGAGACGTAGAAAATTGGGTTATGTCATATTTTGAATTAATGTGAAAGAAAGATAAATAAATAAAGGAGATGCCTTAAAAAAAAGACTTTTGACCTATACAATAATCTTTTGTTAGAAGTAAGAAATTACAATTGAAGACATTGTTTTTGGCCATTTATTAAAATCGAATAGGACAATTTGAATTTTTTGCTATAGGTTATAATTTTTATATTACATAGCAGGTATATAGTAGATTGAGATTTTTAATTGGGCTTATTGATCATTAGTTGTCATTAGAGCTGTTAATTTGACAAACCTCTTTATTATTGGTCCTAGCTCACATTTTGGAGGAGCCAAAAAAATTAATAATTTAAAAGGCCTCAAAAAACAAGGCCCCATAAACTAAAAGCTCCCTAAAATTTTGTGGGCTAAGGGGGTCTATAGGCCCATTTTTTTAAAAAAAGAATTGATTTTCTTTTTTGAGAAATAAAGTTTTTCAATTTTTTCACCGATAAAATCTTTTGATTTTTTTTCTATAAAAATATCCGTTTTTTTTTCGATAAAAAATGTCCAAATTTTTTTGGATAAGAAGTTTCTATTTTTTTTTTTTTTTGATAAATTTTTTTTTAATAAATTTTTTTTCAAGAAAAAGATCTGAAAATTAACAAAAAAATTGGAGGCCGCCAGAGTCCGCCTCCCTTAAGCCTCATAAAATAATAGGCCGAAATTTTTTAAAAAAATTATTTTGATAAGGGACTTAATAATAAAACAAAAAATTAAGAAAACCTTGTAGTTGGGAGCTTTTCTTACAGTTCTAATTGTGATTACGAATATTGGTATATTGACTATAAATACAAGTTATTGGTTGGATGATTATTTGATCATCAAATTTATATTTATGTAGTAATTTGATGAAATTAATAATTACCATTTGTTGTTATTGTAAAATTAATTAATACTGAAAATTGTACCTTTTTTTTTCTCTCTTTTTAATTTAAGATCAATTTATTACGATTATAACAATAACTTTAAAATTCAATATTTTAGAAAATAATTGTTCACAGATTTAAAATAAAACACAAGTTGAATATACAAAATAATTTAAAAATTGGTATAAATAAAAAATTAAAAGTTGGACAAGTTGAGCTGAATTCAACATACTAATCTAAATTATAATAAAAATTGTAATAAACAAATGAAATTTTTAAAAGTGGTTAAATTATTTTCTAAAAAACATTATTTAAAAAAAAGTTGTAACCGGCTCTTATTTAAGAGGATAGTATAAATTTAAGTTAAATAAAATTTGTCTTATTTATTTATTTAATTGTATTAGATTAGTCTTTTATCTTTTATTGTATCATATAAATTCTTTTCGTCATATAACATGCACATTATTGTCTTTTTTAACACATTTTGTTACAACTTATAATGATGCACATGTGGTTGTTATGGACTTAGGTGTATTAAATAATGTTAATGTGAAAATTTTAGATGAAAAATTATATTTTTAAATTAATTTTTTATTAAAAAAATATCTTCATCAACTTTAACATCATCATATTGTTACCTTCGTCATCTTCCAACATTTCACCCTTAATCTTAAATATTTCAACAAATAAGTAGGACAAAAATATTCAAATTCAACCTTACTTAAATTACTTGTCGAAACAAAATCCAGTCAAGTCTTGTAATACCTAAAAAGAATCTAAGTTTCTATTTTGAGCTGAGTATAACATATAAATTAAAAATTATACAAAAAATTTTAAATAATTTTTTGTTATCTTATTTGTTAGTAATTAACATGGATAGATAAAAATGATCGTCAAACTGAAGCTAAAAAAGATTTGGCGGGATGACATTTCACATTCAAGGATTGAGCGATGGTCCTTGAAGTTAGAGGTGGACAAAAGGGTGAAATGAGTCTCAAACCCCACATTTGAACCAACCTACAAGTGACACTTGTAGACCCATAATTTAATATATTTTTTTAAAGCATTTGTGTTGGGTGTTAGGTTAAATGGATTAAAAGGGTTGGATTTAAGGGTAGTACATGTAAGAGCTATTGTGTTTTTGGGCTGAAAAAACTACTCAAAATGGATTTTTTTTTTCTTTCCAAAATACCAATCCCTTGCTTATAAGAATGGAGACAATGTTTGAGTCATATCTAATTATGTGGTCAAAATCCCTAGATAGGATGTGACACATAATGGAAATATTGCATAAAAGTTTGTGAGATTTTAAGGTTAGATTTTATGTTACGTGTAGATTTTGATGTGTGTTTGATTTTAGGGTTAGGGTGAGACAGAAATGATGATGATAGCGGCGATGGCGATGGTGGCAATGGTGTGAGGTTGTGAGCAATAAATACGAGAGTTTGAGATAAAGTGAGGTGGCTGAGTTTAAGAGTGAGAGAAGAAAATGAGAGTAATCACTAGAATTTCAATTCAACAATTGTTTTATTTATTTATTTATTTTAATAAAATAATAACAAAAACTTAAGGTGGGTCGTGAGTATTGTATGGTGTGTATATTGCGTTTGTGACTATGTGTGGATAATAATAATAATAATAATAATAATAATAATAATAATAATAATAATAAATTCGGTCGAATGTGAGTATCGATATAAATTAACCATTCAAACTCAATCGTATAGACCCATTTAAACTCTTATTTTTCATCTATCAAACCCATCAACCCAAAGAAACATGAATGCAAACTTAAATCTCCTATTGAGTCATTTAGATTAAGTGAGGTTTGCATATCTTGTCCACCCCTACTTGAAGTCACCCTAAAGTTGAAGTAGTTGATTGAATAAGGAGTATAGGTATAACATATAAATTGTGTCCCTTATATGTATATAGCAACAATATTTATACGGTGGTGTATGGGCTTTTTGATATTCTATCTATTAATGACTCTTGGAGGTAGGGCCAATAAATGTGAGAATGATGTAGAAAGTTTCATACTCACGTGTAATTAGACATGTTGGGTATGCTTTAAGATAAATTATATCTTGACTAAACTGATAAGAGTGATAATTTAGTTCTTATGATATGTTTAGGGTAATTGTGAATTTATGGTTTTTGATTTTGAACTTCAAAATCAAAACATGTTCAAGTAATTTGGAGATGAGTTGATGTTTTTATTTAATTTCAAAATATTTTTTCTTAAAAGTTAAAAATCAAAAAAATAATTTTTGTTTTTATTTTTAAATTAATATATTTCGATCAAACATAAATATTAGTTAAACAACCATCCACCATCACCATTAACCACCATATTTGAGCACTCTCATCATTGACCATCCACTTTCGACCACCGCCCAACCTCTCACTTCCGACCACCGTCAACACTATCAACCACTCATCTCTAACAACCACCATCATCATCACCTTCACTATTAACCACCTACCTACCTTCGACCAACACCACTATCCACCCATTTTTGACCGTCATCAACCACCAACATCAAATTTTGTTATACCTAAAAAAGCTACAAAACATGACTTTTTTTCTATATAAAAAGAAAACATGATTTTTTCTTTTGTTTATAATTGAATTTTTTGGTATTTAGAAGAAGTCAAATATTCTGAAATTATTGTTTTTTCTAAAACTCAAATTCTGACTTTTTAAAAATTAAAAAAGAAAGTTAAAAAAAGTTTCAAAAATGAAAATAATAAAATAAATTTATTTGAAAAAATATACAAGTGGATTATTTTGGAGATGAAATCTATAACAGGGGCAATATTAAAGTAGATAAAATTATTTTAGATAATTGAACTTTACCAAGCTTAGAGATTGAAATTTAGATTCGATGTAATTACGAATTCCCTTAATTTGACGCAGTAAAAAATCTCGGTAGTCAATATACGATCTATATACATGTATAAATCTTTAAAATTAATTGCAGTCGGCTGATCATTGTGTCTATACAATAAAAATCACAATTGACTTTCACAAAAAGAAAAGGAAAAATAGGAATGACCCATGCTATAAAGTAATTTTGTGCGGTCAGTTTGTAAAAATATGGATGTAAAATAACTGTCATTAATTTGTTATTGATGAATTGGGAATTATTTATTTATTCTCTAACTGTACATTGAGTGTGCATAATAAGTAAAAGAAATTAGTTAGAAATAAAATGAATCCGAAAATAGTATAGGTAGCACGTCGCATAGTGGTGTGGTAGAGTGAAAACAACACTTTGTCTTTCAGATCCATTCTTCTTCTTGTTCATTCTTCTTCTTTCTGAAACAGAATCACCAATCCCTCTTTCAACAATGTCGAAACTCTACATCCCCTTCATCCTCCTCCTCCTCTTTTCCACACTCTCTCTCACCACCGCAGAAATTAAATCCCTCACAATCAACTCCGACACCCGCCCCATGATCCTCTTCGAAAAATTCGGTTTCACACACAAAGGCCACGTCAGCATCTCCGTCTCATCCGTCTCCGTCTCACTTCTCTCCTCCACCACCTCCCAACCCGAATCCTCCCGTTTAGGATTCTTTCTTCTCAACGAAGAAAGCCTCCTCCAAGTACTAATCGAGATCCAACAAAACCCTTCCTTTTGCGTCCTCCAATCTCACTACATCTTCCGTCTCTTCACTTTCCGTGACCTCTCCCCTCCTCCATCCGCTTCCTTCAACCATTCTTACCCCGTCACTTCTCCTAATGAATACAGTCTCTTCTTCGCTAATTGCGCTCCTGAAACCTCCGTTTCAATGTCCGTTCGCACCGAGATTTTTAACCTAGATTCCGATGGTTCTAAAGATTATCTATCCGCTGGTCAAACTCAACTTCCTTCTCTCTTTTTCATTTTCTTTCTGTGTTACCTGGTTTTCTTTGTTTTTTGGGTTTACACTTGTTACAACAATAAACTATCTTTTCATCGAATTCATCTTCTTATGGCTGTTTTGCTTTTGATGAAGGGTTTGAATCTTATTTGTGCTGCAGAGGATAAACATTATGTTAAAGTTACTGGTTTACCTCATGGTTGGGATGTTTTGTTCTATATTTTTCAGTTCATTCGTGTCGTTGTACTGTTTACCGTTATTGTTTTGATCGGTACTGGGTGGTCTTTTCTCAAGCCATTTTTGCAGGATAGGGAAAAGAAGGTTTTGATGATTGTGATTCCTCTTCAGGTTTTGGCTAATCTGGCTTCTGTTGTTATTGGTGAGACTGGTCCTTTTATCAAAGATTGGGTTACTTGGAATCAAGTGTTTTTGCTTGTTGATATTGTTTGTTGTTGTGCTATTATTTTTCCAATTGTTTGGTCTATTAGATCTCTTAGGGAAACATCTAAGACTGATGGAAAGGCTTCTAGGAATCTTGCAAAGTTGACACTTTTCAGGCAATTTTATATTGTTGTTATTGGGTATTTGTATTTTACTAGAATTGTTGTTTTTGCTTTGAGAACAATTGCTGCTTATAAGTATCAATGGGTGAGTAATGCTGCTGAAGAAACTGCTAGTCTTGCTTTTTACATTGTCATGTTCTACATGTTTAGACCTGTCGAGAGAAATGAGTACTTTGTACTTGATGAGGAGGAAGAGGATGCGGCTGAAATTGCTCTAAGGGATGAAGAATTTGAGCTTTGAAGTAAAAGTTTCTGTTTTTGGAATTTTGCACTTGCCCTTTTTGTCGATCTCTCCCACATGCCACAGATATTTATCGATACTCTTTATAAATTGTACACTCAATTATTACTTACATCATGTTCTTTCACTGATCATTCTTCTGTGGATTTTCTGCTCGAGATTATGCTGAGGATAGGTGTTGTACAATTCTGTATTAATTGACTGGTTTCTTACCTGAATCAAACTTGTCATAAATATTGTTGCCATCCTTGACATTTAGCACTGGCGTGCAATTACATCTTGTTATGTTTCAATAGAAGTCTTGCAGTTTCATTTGGCATTTCTTTCCATAATTCATATTACTCTTTGATTTTGTTTTTAATATACAACAAGGTATTAGTAGTTTGTATGGGGTTCCTTTAAAGTCAGGGGCGGAATTATGTGGTTACTTGCAGAGGCTCCAACCGCTTATGACTTTTTCTAAATTTTATGCAGCGATACATGTTAGTGTGTAATACATATAATAATAATAATATATTAATTCATTGCTTTTTGTCCTTTGGCATAAAAAGATTTATTTTTTTTCTTTCATAAATGCCACTAACACAACCACAACCAGCTGGGATAGATTATTTTTAGACCACTAGACAATTTTTATTTATTTTTGGATAAACAGTGTATTTGAATGCTGTGAGAGGACACTTTAAGACTACAACAATATCCTTACATATGTTTTTCGATTTTGATTTTGGTTTTTAAATATATGTTTAGTTAATTAATTTAGTTATTATATATATTTTTTATTAGTCAATTTAATTCATAAAATTATTAATAAAAGAGATATTCAAGGATAAAATTTGTTAGTGACTACGTTGTGTCTCATACATCCATAGACCAATGTGACTGTTTATTTTTTATTTTACCAAGAGAGCATATCAAACGATAAGTTAAACTTTGATCATATAATGATATAGTTATGAATAAAAGTTATTTAACTAATACATAATCATTTAAAAAAATTATATGATTTTTTGTTTTTATTTTAATCATTTATATATGATTATGTAATTAAAATTTATTCTTTTAATTTTTTCTCTATAAAATTCATTTTGATTTAACATGAATAATTTATTTTAGAGAGTCGGATGATAATATTAATTATTGATAAAAAATTAATTGTTGAAACTACATATGTAACAAACCATGATTTCAATTTATAATTTAGTTTCACTTCTCTTAATTTTAAATAATATTGACTCTTGATCCATATTAACTCTTTTATTGTAAGATCTTAAATGATAAAAATGAAGTTTTTATTTTTGATGTAAGATAAAATGAAGTTTTAAAATTTATGTCTGTTGGCTTTATGAGTTAAACTAAAATATTTATTTGATTTTCATACTTGATATTAGCCCATCTATAATGGGGTGCTTTCTTTAATAAGCACCATATCAAATATAAATTCTTCCATTGTGACATTGTAAAATTGATCGGTGTATTTATTCACATCTTCTTTTTCACCATTTTCTGCGTGTTTACCAAGTTATGACTATTATTGATTGATGTAAATATGGAAAGAATGATATTTATTAAATATTATGATTAAAAAAATTATAAAATAAATGATATATTCACCCAAAACATGTTTAAACATCTAATATAAAGAGATCCATTGCGATGCTCTTAGAAATTTAAAATCATATATTAATAATACCGAGTCAAATCAAATCCAATACTATTATGTGGTTTTACTCTAACTCTTTTTACCATATTCTCTAAATCAATCTTTTATTTCTTATTTTCTCTTTATATTAATTTTTTTAAAGATAGGTGTGTCTCTCTAATCATGTATGGAGCTGCCAAAAAAATGCTAAGACAGGTGTGTATCTATGATCATGTATGGAGGTGCCTAAAAAATTAACATAACTCTTGAAGATTCCTTCACAATTATTTTTTCTTCATTTTTATTTATTCAAATATTTCCTCCGATATTTTTAAAGAAATATATATATATATATATTAAGTTTAAACTGGTGCATTCATCCTTTAAATAAGAGTTGATGTATTATATAAATTAAATATATTAATTTTTATTGATCAAATTTTAATTGGCTTAATTGCAGTTTTGGTTTCTCTATTTTATTTAAATCGCGAAAGTAGTCCTCCTATTTTATTTTTTTCCATTTTTGGTCCCTAAAATATAATTTTGATCTAAATTTTATGAAATTTTATTTTTTTTGCATTTATTTAAGTTACATCATATTTCAATATCTCATTTACAACAATTATACATAAAATCTATAAATCTCTATCTTTTTTTTAAAATTGACATTTAATAAACCGAAAAGTGGTGGTCTCTAAGTCCATCTGAACGAATACCGGCTCACAACCATTGAAGGGCATTACAAGCATTTAAAGTTTATTTTATTTATCAATAATGATCATAATCTTTCTTAATTTTGGTGAGTAGAATTTAAAATTTGCTCAATTAGCGGAAAATCACATATAAACACATTATAATATCTTGTCAAAATATATTAATTTTAATTTATATATATAAGTAAATTATAACTGTTAAATCAATATTGATATTTAGCTTGTATTAAAATTATATTTAAAGTATAATTATTATGTATTAATATTGTAAAAAAATGTACACAGACAATATATATATATATATATATATAAATAAAAAGAAATTATTTTGACTTATTTGCTTGAAAAGAAAATAGTGTGAAATATGAAATGGACAATTTTTTTAAACCGAATATGTTTTTTTTTTCAACCAGATATGCTGATAAATTGACAATTATGTGCACCAAGTCTAATTATCCTAAATAACTCGTGCTCAAATATGCTTGGATGTTGGAGCTCAAACCGACAATTACCTATCCTCTTGAAGTCTTAAAGCCAAAGAGTAAAATTGTATGTCCTCTTAGTTTCAGAGCTTGTTTTGAGTCTCGAGTTTCTAAAAAGACAACATAATTTTGAAAATATACTTTTGGACGAGGAAAAAATAGTGCTTTTATATAAAAATAGACAACGCTGGAAAATTAACCTGTAAACATTGTACTGATCATTAATTTATGTTGATATCTTTAATTTTTTAGACTAACTATTTTAAAATTATATATTTACACATTATGTTTAGAATAAATATTTAGACAAAGATTATCTTATCTCTATACTAAATTTAATCTCTCCTAACACTTATATAGTCTCCACATATCACTATTGTGAGTATGTTACAGCGGCGACAGTCTACCAGAAGCCACCACACACCACTAAATATGTTAGAATCTTTGAATTTTTATGGTAGGATTTTATGATTTATTGATTTTAGAAATTCAATTTATTTGACATGGTTGATTTAACTCTATTAGGGTTCGATGTTGTATTGTGATTGAAAATAATTATTTTATTAATTAAAAATATACAGGTACACAATATTTACTACAACAGAGACAGATGCAGATACAGTAAAATTATATAAGAAAGACAAATTAACCATAATCTAACTATAATGTAACAACTCTCTACAAGTTGGATTACATGTCAATGCATGGCTTGGATAAAATTGAATCAAAATGTGAAGGATGAACAAGTTTGGTGTGGATGTTTGGTTTGAGGAAATAAGGGAGAAGATGAATGATGGCTAACATTAACTTCTCATGAACTAGGTGACAATCCAACTTGATGTGTTTAGTGTGTTTAGGATTTTGGACAATTAGGATAAGAGATCTAGAAATGTTGTCACAATATATGAGAACATGTTTCGTCATGAGAAAATAAGATTGTGGAGAAAATAAAATAACTATTAAACTTTATAAATTTTACTAAAGATATTAGAGTTTTACTAGTAGCATTAGATCACATTTTTTTATTAATGTCTATGTTTTTTATATTCGAACATGAATTTTAAATATTAAGACGATGGACATATTTTTCGACCATCAAAATTGTATTTTTTTTATATGGTACTTTTGACTTTAGGTGACAAACTAAAGTCTCGTAATTTTGTTTGAAGTAAAAGCTAACATTTAAAAAAAAAATTATCATGTTAATGAGAACTTCAATACTTCAAAATTACATAGATGAAAGCAAGATTCTTACTCTTGTTTTATTGTTGATATGGTTTGTCTGTAGTTATTTTTCACATAGTAATTAGTATAATGAATTGTTCCATTCAAAAATAACTTTCTTTTTTTCTTTCTATTTAAATTCTACAAATAAGGGTTTAAAATACTTTTCGTGTTTTCTAAAGTTTTAAAAAAGTTACACAACATCATGTTTTATGTGTTTCATTAAAAATTACATTATATTAAATAATATATTTTTTTAAATGATCTTAAATATATTGTGATTTTGAACACTCTACAAATAAAAATCAAAAGAACGAATAATTGGTACAAGATCAAACATATTTTCACTTGTTATAGCCATAAAATTACAAAATATCTAAACCTTGATCAATTAAGATTGATTTTTTTGGTTTCACAAAGTATTCCCACCTAGAAGTGATAGATTAATTCGTCAAGGTACGCATATATATTTATTTTAAAAGGCTTTTATATACATAAGTTATAGATTGATTGAACTCAAAATTATATGTTTAAATGGTTTAATTATCCACAAACCATGTCATATCATATTAATTTTTTTGTTTGTATTTTAATATTTTTCAAAAAGTTTATTAATTAATCTCATTAGTTAATGATAATATACTTATATTTGAAAAAAAAACAAAATGTTTAAAGAAGTTTTTGTCTCCGATATGTTATTAAGCCAAGACAAAGTTTGAGAGACGGAGCTTAGTTATACCAAGGGAAGCAACAATGCACCTTAATTAGTTTCACTAAATCCACTAATCTTTTTTATTTTTATTTTATCTTTCTGCAAGACACCTGGTAGTATTGTTTTACTGAGAATATCGTATCTTAAAAATAAAAAATAAAAAATAAAAATAACTGAGAATATCATCCTTTGCTAACCTTACATTCACATTTTTCACAATCTTATCTTAAATAAAAGCTATATATAATTATTATAGTTGATTTATAAAAACATGAAAACAAACCTTAATTAAATGTGATAATTTTCATCGACAACATCAACACTAGCACAGCAAGACAAGAACCTTCGAAAAATACTAAACAAAGCAGAACACGATATCTCCTTAACTTTTTTCCAACCCAAATTCTTCTTCCCAACAAAAACAACACGTTCTTTCCCTTTACCTTTCGCTTTTACTTTCACTTTCACCTTAACCTTTCTCCTCCCAAAACATTTTTGTGTCTTATCCATCACTTTCTTCTCATCATCTCTACAAAATGTGTAGCTTCTCAGAAACAACTGTCTACAAGAAATGCTATCCACCACCCTCGGATGTTGTTTTTCACCCCCCTTTTCTCTCCCGTCGGAACTCACTGACCTCACAAACGCAGCATCTGACTCCGGCCACTTGTAGAGATTCACGTAGGTGGCTCTCACCGGAACACGTGGGTCACGTGCATCGTTGATGCAATTCGATATACAAACAGAGCTCATCTTTGTTTTTCTTTTCTTTCTTTCACGTTCTTACTTCTTATGCAATCTTCTGATACGAATATAAATTGCTAGAATAATTAAAGAAAAAATTAAAAGGTAATAAAAGCTTAAATTGTAAGAAAAGGGTGTGGGAAAGGAAAGAAAAGAAGAATTAATCGAATGGATAGATAGTGGAAATTTGTCACGTTATATCATGTGTGATGATTTGTAATCACTATGTTTTTTCCATATACTTCTTTTTTTATGGATAGTTTGTGTTGTTAATTTGTTATGGCATTATAATACACTACACGTATTAAAATGTGTTTTGAAGGATCCATGAGGTGCCAAAATAGAGGCAATTGGAAGAATCATGTTTTCTTTTTAAAATTTTCTAGTACTTTGCTTGCCTCTTTGTTCTTCATGATGTGACTCGGTTGGGGGTATTTTAATATTAAAATAATAAAATAGTCTTTTCTGCACGAAGTTGCCAAGGGAAAATATATTTTAATAATTGTGATAAATCGTATAGAATTTGCAAGAGACTTTTATTTTTTTATAAATTAGTTGTGAAAATGTAGGATTTGGCCCAATACCAATGGCCAACGGACAAGGATAAATTTGCTTAACAAGGAAAATATATTGCGCCTTTAAAAAAAATGCAAGGAAAATATATTTATTGTTTATTTAATTTGTAATATATTACTATTATAATTTTAACATATTAAATGTGAAAAATTGTGCACACTTGCCAAAGTTATTGCACCGTGTTCTTCATATAAATAGTCAACGGTGTAGTAGTTTCTAAAAACAAATAAAAAATTAAATTGTACTTTTAGATGTAATATGCTTTAGTTTTTGAATAGGTGTTTTATGGTTTTTTTTCTTTTAATTAGATCTTCTAAGTGATATTTTATTTGTAACGTTAACAAACAAACGTTACGGGATCGATATGTGAATGTTGGTGATTTGATATATCATAAAAGTATATGATTTTAATATTGGTCCTTTGAGTTTTACAAAAAAATATATTTATGATCGATCTTTAAAGTTTAAAATAATTTTTGTTCAAACTCAAATTTTATTCTTTTAACTCAGCGTTATCTTTTGCTTCCACTTTATTTTTAAAAAATATAAAATTCAAAGTTTGTAATTTTAATTAAAAATAAATAAATTGTCCAACGTGTAAATTATAAAAAATCAAAATAAAAAAATTCATCGTCCAACAAAAATTAATTAACGAGTTAGTATAAATAAAGAGAAATCAATCATTAATCCATTAAAAATAAATGAATTATTCAACTCATTTTTAAATATTTTTTTCACACAAACTTTCATTTTTAAATATTTTTTTCGTACAAACTTTTATAAAATTTATTTTTGTTTTTATGAGTTTTTAATGTCATGAAAGTCCCAAGAATTTTTTTTAAGGTTTCAAAAATTATTTTTTTTGGGTGGTGCCTATGTAAATTTGTTATTGTTTGTATGGGTGTCATGAAAAATTTATTAATTTCTCTTCATCACAATTGAAAGAGTTTTATTTTCAAATTACATATTTTTCCTTCTTCCAACAACACAAATTAAAGTTTTCATTCTAAATCTTCATCATAAACATTAAAAAAAAAA
>JBBPBS010000753.1:3716094-3753417 GCA_037974835.1 Cicer judaicum | reverse complement strand
ATCAAATTAATATAAAATTATATCCGCTCTTTCTTTTATATTTTATAGATGAATAGATTTATAAAATTAATAGATTAATATTATATTTTATAATAAAATTAATATAAAATTATTATTAATGATATTTAAATTTTTATTATATCCGCTCTTTCTTTTATTTAAAATCGCACAATTTAATCATTAATTTTTTAATTTTATGAATAAGCTTTTTGATATTTAGATTATCATAAATGTAAAAGTATATATTACTTTAGAGTAATTTATATAGTATTGAGTCAAATTTCTTTAGTACAAGTATCAAAAAGAAAAAGTTTGTTGAAAATGAATTTGATTTTTAGTTATGTAACTAAGATTAATTATAAACTGAAGGATTTATGAAAGAAGGTTCGAGATGAAGCCAGTGGCGTAGGTGTGTAGATCCAACAAACAAGTAGCAGATCATGGCAAAAAATTTGCAAGTGGATGCCATATCTACGCAACAGTGAACTAGATCAACCAATCAAGAAATGACAAATCATCATTAGAATATTTCAATTTCCAATTCTGCTAATTGATGACAGTCTTCTCAATTTTCCGTATAATTAATTAAAAATGGGAAGAAATCTCGCACGATGATACCACGAAATTTCTACCAAACTTCCCTTTAAAACCCTTAATTAGTTAATTAATCACCATTAGCCACAACCCTTGAAAGCGAAAGCAAGAGAGAGTGTGCGTGTGAGAAGAAGTTAGGCCACAAATCCAATCACATTCACACACCTAGCTTACTGGACAAGCACACAATTCCATGCGTGACCCTCTTCTATATTGTTGAGTTGAATTAAACCTTCTCTTTCATACTTTTCCTTTTCTGCACTTTCATTTTTCACTAAACGCCCCTTTAATTCGTTCAAGTAGTGCCCTACCAACTCATAACTCGAGAATACACTACACATACACACTATCCTCACAAACCCTTATTTTCTCGATCTCGTTATTGTTCCCTAATTTTCAACCAATTTATTGGTTCTCGAAATTAGGGCTTCCACTTTCCAATAGAATCGCTACTATCGATACATAGCTCGATAGATTGAATAGGTTTTTTGATTTTCGTTGATTTTGATGAATTAACTGGGAGAAACAATTTTTGTTTGTATAGAAATTGTTTTCTCCAGGTTCAATTAGGTAGATCTGAATGGGGAGAGGAGGCCAAGATTATGGGAGAAAAGAGAACACGAGTTCTGATAATTCGGACCGTGAAATCTTCAAAGCGTGGTCGAAGGATGTGCGTGAATGCGAAGAACACTTCAAGGTTAGTGTCAAATCAGGGTTGAGTCACGACGAGGTTGAGAATCGGCGTAAGATCTACGGCTCCAATGAATTGGAGAAGCACGATGGTCAATCCATTTGGAAATTGGTTCTGGAACAGTTTAACGATACCTTGGTTCGTATTCTTCTCGCGGCGGCGATCATATCCTTCATTTTGGCTTGGTACGACGGTGAAGAAGGCGGCGAGATGGAGATTACTGCTTTCGTGGAGCCTCTGGTGATATTCCTTATACTGATTGTGAACGCGATTGTTGGTGTTTGGCAAGAGAGTAATGCAGAGAAGGCACTTGAGGCTTTGAAGGAGATTCAATCAGAGCATGCTTCGGTGATTCGGAATAACGAGAGAATCCCTACTTTGCCGGCTAAGGATCTTGTCCCTGGTGATATTGTGGAGCTTAAGGTTGGTGATAAGGTGCCTGCAGATATGCGGGTTGTGGAATTGATAAGCTCCACTTTGAGATTGGAACAGGGTTCTTTGACTGGGGAGAGTGAAGCAGTGAATAAGACTAATAAATCTGTTGCTGAGGATGCTGATATTCAAGGCAAGAAGTGTATTGTTTTCGCAGGGACCACCGTTGTTAATGGCCATTGCTTTTGCTTGGTTACTCAGACTGGCATGGAGACTGAGATTGGGAAAGTGCATAACCAGATACACGAGGCATCGCAGAGCGAGGATGATACCCCTTTGAAGAAGAAGCTCAATGAATTTGGAGAGAGGTTGACGATGATGATTGGACTCATTTGTATTTTGGTTTGGCTCATCAATGTTAAGTATTTCCTTACATGGGACTATGTTGATGGGTGGCCTACAAACTTCAAGTTTTCATTTGAGAAGTGTACTTATTACTTTGAGATTGCTGTGGCATTGGCTGTGGCTGCTATTCCCGAGGGATTGCCTGCAGTCATCACTACTTGTCTCGCACTTGGTACTCGCAAAATGGCCCAGAAGAATGCTTTGGTTCGGAAGCTACCCAGTGTGGAAACTCTAGGTTGTACAACTGTGATTTGTTCTGATAAAACTGGTACATTAACTACCAACCAGATGGCTGTTTCAAAACTAGTAGCTATTGGCCCTAATGCAGACGCACTGCGAGCTTTTAAGGTGGAAGGAACTACGTATAATCCGTTGGATGGTCAAATAGAGAACTGGCAAGCTGGTCGATTGGATGCTAATCTTCAGATGATAGCAAAAATTGCTGCTGTTTGTAATGATGCCGGAGTATCACAGTCAGAGCATAAGTTTGTTGCCCATGGGATGCCCACTGAAGCAGCTTTGAAGGCAAGATATATCTTTCTGTGTTCTGTGGCTCTTTCTCATTTGTTTTTTGCAATTAACCTGCATGTACCATCCTTTTAGATAATTGGTTTGAGAGTTAGCTTAGCAGTTTCAAATTAGCACTGTTTCTTGATCATTAGGAGGCAGATTGGGCTATTTCATTCTATCCTGTCCATACAATACTGTCCAATTTGATCACTAAAGGTGTCTGACTGTATTTTGTATTCTTCCTTGGGATTCAGGTTTTGGTAGAGAAGATGGGCCTCCCTGAAGGATCCAAGGATGTACAATCAGGAAGCAAAAGTACCATACTCCGTAAGTTGAATCTTTTTGTCCAAAATAATTTGTCTTGATGTTCTAAAGCAGATGATTTGATGACTCCTTTTAATTTACCTAACCCACTTTCATAAGTTTTTTATATTTAGTTGTTTATCATGGGAAAGTTAAATTGCTTGAACAATTTGTATTGCATTTATTTTTATCTACTTGATACTGCCTGTTACCTACCCTAAGTGTTTTCTTTTTGTAATGGATTCATATATTGGCAGAAAGGCCAAGTATTTATACCAAAATGTGTGGCTTTATTATCATCTAGTTAGTAGTGGGATTGATCCAAACTTAGCTTTTTTACCTTTGAATTTTAATCTAGGTTGTTGTGAATGGTGGAACCAACATGACCGGCGTGTTGCTACTCTCGAGTTTGACCGTGACAGGAAGTCAATGGGTGTTATTGTAAACTCTGGTGAGGGTAAACCATCGCTGCTGGTTAAGGTATTGTCTCTTTCTGGTATAAAGTAGTTTTCTTTCCCTACTATGCACATATTCTCTAATTGTTGAATTAATATTTGCTGAGCAACAATACTGCTCAATTTGGATTTGTATAGGATTTTTATTTTGAACAAATGTTTTACCATACAATAAATTGAAGTGAACTTTTTTTTCTCTAGAGGCTAATCTTCTACCCGTTTATATCTGAGTAAGGTCTTTTTATTGTTCTTCTGGAATAAGGTTATGTATATGGAAGTCAAAGCAAAAGGCCACTCATGTTGCCACCATTTATAAGTGTAAAATATGTGATTTTTGTGTTTCTCTTGTGTATTTGTTGTATGTCTAACAAGATCACACATCTTCTATTTATAATGAGTTTACAATAATTACATTCAAATACAATAATTACATTCAAATACTAGGGACTTGTATTTGACTAGAAGTTCTACCATTGAACCTAGGAAATTGTGCAGTCAAAGAATAAATCATACTTTGAATTCTAATACTCCTCCTCAAGCTGGAGCATACATATCATATGCACCAAGCTTGTTACATATAGATTCAACTCGAGGACCCCTAAGTGACTTAGTGAATATGTCAGCCAATTGATCATTTGATCCAACAAAATTAGTTGTGATTTCTCCGGAAAGAACTTTGTCTCTTACAAAATGACAATCAATTTCTATGTGTTTTGTTCTCTCATGGAAGACCGGATTGGAAGCAATATGAAGTGCAGCTTGGTTATCACAAATTAGTTTCATTACGTTGACATCTCCTAACTTGAGTTGTTTGAGTAATTGTTTTAGCCATGTAAGTTCACAAGCCGTTGCAGCCATAGCACGATATTCTGCTTCTACACTCGATCTTGCGACTATGTTTTGCTTCTTGCTCCGCCACGATATCAAATTACCTCCAACAAGGACACAGTACCCATAAGTGGATCTTCTATCTGATGGTGACCCTGCCCAATCAGCATCAGAGTAGCCAACAACATCGATATTACCCTTGTCTTCATAAAGCAATCCTTTGCCTGGTGCATTCTTGATATATCTAAGAATATGAATCACAGCATTCCAATGACTATCACATGGAGCATTCAGAAATTGACTCACTACACTTACAGCAAATGTAATATCAGGCCTAGTTACTGTAAGATAATTAAGTTTGCCAACAAGTCTTCGATATCTACCAGGGTCTTGCAATGGCTCCCCCTGGCCTGGTAGGAGCTTGACATTGGGATCCATAGGAGTATCACGCGGGCGACAATCAAGCATGCCTGTTTCTTCAAGTATATCAAGTGCATATTTTCGCTGAGTAATTGCTATACTTGTCTTAGACTGAGCAACCTCAATCCCCAAAAAATATTTTAGCGGCCCCAAATCTTTAGTCTGAAAATTTTGAGATAAATGTTGTTTGAGCTGATGAATGCCAACCTGGTCATTACCTGTGATGATGATGTCGTCAACATAGTCAAGTAGGTTGATGCAAGTGGTTGGTGAAGAGTGCAAGAAGAAAACTGAGTAATCAGCTTCACATCTAGTCATACCATACTCCTGGAGCACGGTACTAAACCTCCCAAACCAAGCACGGGGAGATTGTTTCAGGCCATATAGAGATCGACGTAATCGACATACCAAGTTAGAGGAACCGCTAACAGTGAAGCCTGGTGGTTGTGCCATATACACCTCCTCTTGTAACTCTCCATGCAGGAAGGCATTTTTTATGTCTAATTGATGAAGTGGCCAGTGGTGAATAACAGCTATGGCAAGAAAAAGTCGGACGAATGCAATTTTGGCAACCGGAGAAAAGGTATCCCCATAGTCAAGACCAAAGATCTGTGTGTACCCTTTTGCCACAAGACGAGCTTTTAAGCGATCAATCTTTCCATCAGGCCCAACTTTGACTCTATAGACCCAGCGACACCCCCACTGTGGTTTTGCCATCAGGTAAAGGTACTAAATCCCATGTCCCATTGGAGTGCAAAGCAACCATTTCATCTATCATTGCTTGTCGCCAGCCAGGATCAGACATAGCTTCACCTGTAGTTTTCGGAATAGACATAGCATCCAAGGAAGCCACAAAAGCATAATAGGATGTAGATAATTGATTATAATTCAAATGACAAGCATATATAGGATTATGATTTCGAGATGACCTGTTACCTTTACGCAGAGCAATGGGTAGCTCTGGTGTAGGATGCGGAGAGTGAGAGTCAGGTAGAGTAGGGGATGAGTCTTGAGGAGCAGGTGTTGGACGGGGTCTCCGTTGGTAGGTGCGTAGGGTGGTGCTAGAGATAGGGGTGGGAATGGAGACAGGGGTAGGTGCAATGGGGGGATTAAGGACCTCTGGAGATAGAGATTGTGACTGACCAGAATCATTGAACTCTTTTGCAGTAGAGAGAAAGAAGGGGCGAGTCTCAAAGAAACTGACATCAGCAGAGACAAAGTATCGTCGAAGATCTGGGGAATAGCATCGATAACCTTTCTGCAGACGAGAGTAGCCGAGAAAAAGACACTTAAGGGATTTTGCAGCCAACTTATCTTTCCCTGGAGTAAGGTCATGAACAAAACATGTGCACCCGAAAATGCGGAGTGGTAGGATATAAAGATGTTGTTGAGGAAACTAAATAGAATGTGGTACCTTGTTTTCAAGTACAGAGGAAGGCATGCGGTTGATTAAGTAGCAAGCTGTGAGAATTGCATCTCCCCAAAAACGAGGAGGTACATTATTGTGAAGGAGCATGGTACGAGCCGTTTCCACTAAGTGTCGGTTCTTTCTCTCAGCGACACCGTTTTGTTGAGGGGTATGAGCACACGAAGTTTGATGGAGGATACCCTGTGAAGTCAAAAAAGATTGAAAAGACGTAGACAAATATTCACGAGCGTTATCACTTTGCAATATTTTTATCTGAGTACCAAATTGTGTGTTTATTTCTTAGCAAAAGGTTTGAAAAATTGAGAAAACATCTGAGTGATTTTTCATTAAAAATATCCAAGTGCATCGAGAAAAATCATCAATAAAAGTAACAAAATATTGAAAACCCAAACATGAAACAACACGACTCGGACCCCAAATATCAGAATGAACTAAAGCAAAAGGAGACGCAGCTCTTTTATTGATTCTGTCAGGAAATAAACTCCTAGTATGTTTCCCGAACTGACATGACTCACACTCTAAGGTAGACACTTTTGACAGACTCGGAACCATAAGATGCAACTTTTGAAGGCTAGGATGGCCCAAACGTTGATGAATAATATGTGGAGACTCGACAGCGGAACATGCAATAGGCGCTGTAGGTGCCGAAAAATAATATAGGCCTTGAGACTCATGCCCTACTCCAATCGTCGTCCCAGTACTCCGATCCTGCACAAGAACATAACTATTAGCAAATGTAACAGAGTAAGGTAAGGTACGAGTGAGTTTACTGATGGATATTAAGTTAAATGGACAATCAGGGACATAAAGCACAGAGTCCAGTGAGAGATTGGGTAGGGGATTTGCTCGGCCAATAAGTAAACCATAAATAATTATAATATTTAACTAAATAAATAGCATCCTGCATCTCCAAAATGTGTCTGATACACTGTTATTTTTTGTGAGATTAGTCTAAAGAAAAAAACTTGTGTATTTTGGTATAACTGGTCTAGTACTAAGTTATTGATATCAGTTCTGTATTATAAAGTGCTTTAAAATGTCTGATTTTTTCATGTTAAATTTCTTTAGACAGGGTCTTTATGACCATCCTATTCTTCTTCTGGTTCACCTTTTCATTTTGCCTTTACAAAATACAGACTACATACATATTTTTCTACAACAGTTTCTGTTGCCCTTAGTCTATTTATAAGCCTAGATATCCTTTGATTTCTGATTTTCTTTTTCTGTATTCGTGGGAAATATTTAAAACTGACATTTGGCACTAATTTTTTATAGGGTGCTGTTGAAAATGTGCTGGATAGAAGCTCTAAAATTCAGTTGCGTGACGGTTCAATTGTGAAACTGGACAATAATGCCAAGAACCTCATATTGCAAGCTCTTCATGAAATGTCCACCAGTGCATTACGTTGTTTGGGATTTGCCTACAAGGATGAGCTGACTAATTTTGAAAACTACAATGGTAACGAGGATCATCCCGGCCACCAGCTCTTGCTTGACCCTTCCAACTATTCATCAATTGAAAAAGAACTAATTTTTGTTGGCTTGGTTGGGTTGAGGGTATGTTTTGAGCTTTTCATTTTGCATTTTGTTCCTTCTCACTTCCATGATTTTTGTTTGCTATGGTATGTGTGTAAAACTGATTGTTGGAATGTGCTCAGGATCCTCCTAGGGAGGAGGTATACCAAGCAATTGAAGACTGCAGAGCAGCTGGAATTCGTGTTATGGTTATAACTGGAGACAACAAAAACACTGCTGAAGCTATATGCCGTGAAATAGGTGTATTTACACCCAATGAAGACATTAGTTCAAAAAGTTTAACTGGTAAAGATTTTATGGAACTCCGTGATAAGAAAGCCTATCTGAGACAGAGTGGCGGCCTTTTGTTTTCAAGGGCTGAACCTAGACACAAGCAAGATATTGTGAGGCTTCTTAAAGAGGAAGGGGAGGTGGTTGCAATGACAGGAGATGGTGTTAATGATGCACCTGCCTTAAAGCTTGCAGACATTGGTATTGCAATGGGTATCGCAGGGACAGAGGTATTTTGTTTTTGCTATTGATCCAGGCTTTCTAATTGAAATTTTATGGGTTTTGAATTTGGTGAAGTGGATTGATGTGAAGTTATTGTTTTTTCTTTGACTAACGAGTGAAATAAGTTAGATTCAGGAATACAAATCAATATTGTTGTGGGTGATTCATCCCTTTTATTTTATGCTGTTCAATTTAGGTGGCAAAGGAAGCTGCAGATATGGTGTTAGCAGACGATAATTTTAGTTCAATTGTTGCTGCTGTTGGCGAAGGTAGATCTATCTACAATAACATGAAGGCTTTTATTAGGTAAATCCATTAATCTTTATATTTTGTATTCACGGGGAGGTTGTGGGTACTTCTTAGTAGGCTTTTACTCCATCCGTTACTTGGATTGACAATTGTAATGTAAGGTGTAATATAATGACTGGTTATCCTCCACATAAACCAATGTTATATATGAAGGATTTAATTTACTACATTACTATTTCATTCTTTGTTTAGTTTGTTGTTCAAAGGAATAAAAATATGAAAAATGCCGTTGTCGTTGAGTCTCTTTTTACCCTTTTTCTTTATTATGTTTATGCTGGCTGTATAGTTATCTCTTCAACAATAACGAGGGCATGAAATGTGCTTTCATGATGTGTGTGTGCATTGGTGTATTCTTTTGTGTGTGATGCCTAGAAATATCAACAACCAAATATAAAGTATAGGGTGGAGGATAAGATAGAAGCATGAGTTGTAATTAGTTTGTTTAATATGGATTCTGATGAAGTTTGAATCTGTTGATCTAGTTTTGTCTTTAACGACAGTAGGTCCTGATTTGCTAAATTCATATACAGTTTACAAAAAAATATTCTGCCAATGTCTTTTAACAATTCTAAAGTGCATACATGAGAATCTTTCACCAATTGTGTTGTCCTAAATCTGGAGGGGCATGGCATGGCTGCCCATATACATGTTCATGTTTGTAATGATATTTGGTTATCTCCTTTGGTTGATTGATTATCTATATATGCTGTTAATATAAGCACATTATCTAAATAAGAATATCTTGTGACTGTAAACTAAATATCGCAGGTACATGATCTCTTCCAATATTGGCGAGGTTGCTTGTATATTTCTTACAGCTGCACTGGGTATTCCTGAAGGACTGATACCTGTCCAGCTTCTGTGGGTCAATCTTGTCACTGATGGACCCCCTGCAACAGCTTTGGGATTTAATCCTCCAGATAAGGATATAATGAAGAAGCCTCCTCGTCGCAGTGATGACTCACTAATTAACTTGTGGATTTTATTCCGTTATCTGGTAATTTGCTTTTTTTTTTCTTTCTGGTTACATCTTATTGGGCTGTAGCTTTGTGGTGTTTCAAATGCCTGATAATGTATGTATCATTTGCCTCTAATCTTCGCCCTACTGTTATACGTCACAGGTTATTGGGATTTATGTTGGATTAGCTACTGTTGGTGTCTTCATTATATGGTACACACATGATTCCTTCTTGGGAATTGACCTCAGTGCGGATGGACATACTCTAGTCACTTACTCCCAGCTTGCCAACTGGGGTCAGTGCTCCTCCTGGAAGAACTTCACTGCTTCTCCCTTCACTGCTGGTGCTAGAGTCATCTCTTTTGACGCCAATCCATGTGACTACTTCCAGACTGGTAAAGTGAAAGCTATGACACTGTCCCTCTCTGTGCTGGTAGCCATTGAAATGTTCAACTCTCTCAACGCGCTGTCTGAAGATGGAAGCCTTTTGACAATGCCCCCATGGGTGAACCCTTGGCTTCTTTTGGCAATGTCAGTTTCGTTTGGACTGCACTTTATTATCTTGTATGTGCCATTCTTAGCGAAAGTATTTGGCATCGTGCCCCTGAGCTTCAACGAGTGGCTTTTGGTTTTGGCGGTTGCATTGCCTGTCATTCTTATTGATGAGATTTTGAAATTTGTGGGGAGATGTACAAGTGGATCTGCAAGAAGATCAAAGCAAAAATCAGAGTAGAGAACTTACCGTAGTTTTTAGAAAATTGATCAATCCTTCAATAGTTCGAAAGTTGTTATCTCAGAGACCCAAGAGGTGGCCTCAACTCCAACTAATTTTATATAAGTACTATTTTAGGCCTCTCTGTAGTCATCATCCCATTTTATAATGAGGGGTGACTGGGCTTGCATTGGGTGCACTATATTTCTTTAAATCTTTTATTATGATCATTTTTGCTTTGTTCTTTGAACCTTTTCAAGATTTTCAAAAGGAAGGAAAAAACCTTTTATTTATTTTTCACACTTGTCTTCCTGAAAAAGCAGAAGCAACCTCTGGTTGCTTTTTTGTTTTGTTTATTTGTTGATCAAGAGGAATTCCTCATGAACTCTAGAAATCATAAGATGAAAATATATGTTGAGTGTGGGCAACGTTAGTCCTTCCAAACTGTAATCCTAACACATTACCTATTTCTTGATGCAATGTGCTTATTTAACTTGTGACTTTTTTTAGGTGAGAATTGGGTTTTGGGAGTAGGCATTCAGTCCACTGAGTGTAATTATATGTCGACACAGTCCTTTTTTAGCCCGTTCTATGATATTAGTATTTTTGTATATATATTCTCCGTGTCTGTTACTGCTTTCTGAAACCTTGTTATTCATATCTTGTGTCGTCGATGAAAAAGACGAATTGAAGTTAGAATCCATTGGTTTTCATTAAATTAAAGTGTCAGCACAAATTGAAGCAAATGAAATGATCTGGGCTTCTGTGGTTTTTCTACGTGGAGGAGCATAGTTCTTCATATGCATGTGATTACGTCAACCTGCTTGAGCACGGTTTACTTATAATTATGAAATTGTTGAGTACTGCCCATGCTCATCGGGTCAATTTCTAAGCAGATTGAGACAGGCAGCAAGAAATAATGAAGTGCCAGATGCAAATGAATGCATGGCATATTGACATATTGTTAGTTCGTTTAATCATGACCTTTGTGCTCCATGCTAATCATTGAGTTTGACTATTGGGCTAATCATGACTTTCTTATAATGGAAGCTCTTCGGCTCATTTTGGACCCAGGATCATTAACCTTTAAGAGACGCAAAACGTAACTACAGTGAATTGTGTCAGCAAATCGATGAGTGATTACTAGATCTGACATGTTTATAAACTAACTACTCTGTTTATAAACTAACTACTCGCTCGTGTTTTTTTTTACAGAAAAAATAAGCTTTATTCAAATCAAATGTTAAAAGTAAGGATAGTGCATTTTGAAATCAAATTTAATGTAATTAAACAAGACAACCACATTAGTTATACATATAAATATTTCAAAAATCAATGAGTTAATTATAACAATCAAAATAATTTTTTATAGATATGGTCAATAGTTATAAACAATGCAAGGTATATGATATTTAATCTCATTCATTTTCGAAAAAAATATTTGAACATTGTGAATTCAACCACGTGTTGACAAGTGATATTACAGTTGAGATAATATAAATTTGATGATAGTCTTCACAACTCTCTTATTCAAAATATGATAACGACAAAATAAGTATTTTGTCTCTTTGAACACCACATCAAGATGGATAAACAAAAACACAACATAAAGATGACGATCAGATCAACATTGCACTAAGTCAATGAAATCAAAATTAAACCAAGAAAAGAAACTAAATATATGGGAAACAACTTATTTAAATAAAATGCAAGAATAAAATAACTTTCAGAGAAGATTTTGATCCAGAGAAATGATTTTTAACTACTCTTATAAGAAGAAGAGATAATCTAATTTTTTTATTTTAGGAGAAAAAAGGTTGTGCATCAAACCTACATTTTGCATATGATAGGAACAAGACGTAGGTTAGACTCCCCTCCGGTTTTATATATGAAAAAAATAGTTAATCTTATCTAATATATTCAAAGTAATTAAAAAATTATTTGTATTCTTTAAATTGTCTTTTGAGGAGAATTTGTTCCATGAAAAAAAAATAATGAAAAAATCAAATCTAGATTGATGTAATTGTATAGTAGAAATAATACAATTAAAATCGGTAGAGTTAATTAATTTTTATTTACATTCAAGACTATAAAAAAGAATTTTTTGTTGCTTAATTTCAAAATCGAATGAAGTATTTTTAATTCATTTCTACAAGATTGATAGAATAAGTCATGCAAGAAAATCATAGTTTACGTGGAATTTGCTTTCATTCCTTTTTTTGTATCATGATATATGTTTAATCAAATTACTTATTCGAATATTCCTTTAGTTTGCCTTGGAACTTGGAAGCTTATAGTGATTCAGCTCTCAATTAATATCTTAAAGAAATACAATCAATATTTAATCAAACTTGGATGATATATTAATACATGGAAGGATTGATCTTATTAATACTAATTAAATGGCATAAATGCAAACATAATCTTGCAAAAATGGTGATTGGCAAACATAGCGGCTTATAGTTAATGATAGGGAGGTGCAATTCTTGCTTTTACGATCTAGTTTTTATCGAATAAATTGTTTTAATTAAAGATATAATTGAAATATTTCTGAAACTAATTATATATCCATCTGTTTTATAATAAATATCATTTTAATAAAAAAAGTTCTCAACATTATTTTTAACATAAAATTAATTATTTTTTTCAATTGTACCTTATATATAATATTATGTATATTATTTTCAAAGTATTATATTCTATTTTATATTATTTATGATAGTAAACAATACACTCATTGTTAATAATGATAATTTATTTACGTTTTCTCTTTTATTTATAATAATCACTTCTTATATGTGTAAATGAGCAAAAACAACTCTTGTTGGTACACAAAGTCTACCCAAGTTCATAATTTCTTCATTATATCTTAAGAGAAGAGAAGATATTGACCATCACCAATGAAACTCATATATACCATCACATCACAAAACTACATCTCACTTTAAATATATACCATCACATCACAAAACTACATCTCACTTTAAATGTATGACATAGGAAAATAAATAATTATAATGTAAATAAATTTACACTAATGGTATACAATAATCAAACTCCATGTTTTAACTATAGCATATATTGAATTTGACAATATTTATCAAGATTTGTAATATTCTCCTTTTATTTTTTGGGTCTTGTTAACAAGTGTAAAATCACTTGTTAAAGAATCAAAAATAAAAATAATGTATAAATTAAAAAGAATAACTTTTAAATGTTTAAATAATTAAAAATATAATTTTTTATTGATTTTTTATTTTTAAATTTTTAACAATTGTTGTTAAAACACTTGTTAATATTTATCTTATTTTTTTAAGGCCACATGTTGTTTGAGAAATCAAGCTTCTTATGTTTCCCGGAGCTTCACAAAAAAACATATCTAGTTTATTTATCCAAAACTTAAATTACTTGTAATAACATACAATTAATTGCAATTATAACTCTTCTAGAAAACTTTCAGTTAATTACAAGTAATTGCTCTCAAAACTTTTCTGAAAAATCTCTCATTTGCTTTTTGGCGCATTCGTATTTAATATCGCCACCAAACATAAGTTTGACTCAACAAACTAAAATTTAAAAATGGAAAAAAGAAGAAGCTGTTTTGTTATATTCCAAGTTCTAATTCAACTTAAGTAGATGGTAGATGCAGCGCTCCCACTCTATATTTTAGATATAACGCCCATACCTAATCTATAACAAGTTATCTTAAACTATTCGAGTGAAACAATCCGAAAAAATATCATCCAATAAAAACTAGCCACGTATAAGCTTTGGAATCGTAGGGTGATAAGCGCCGTGGGATTTTCAGTTTCGTGCCCAAACGAATGCGTGCCGAAGGTTATAATTAGGACGTGTCTTGTAGTGAACCACTTTTCATTAGTATTATTAAGCAAAGTGTGTTGAGTCCAAAACTTGCATTAACAAATGGAGTAATATTAAACTAAGGTCGTTGATGATATATCTCTTCTAAGGAAGATTTTTAATGTAAAAATATTTTATTAAAAAGATTAATCTTTTAAAAAAGTTAATTGTATACATTTCAAAATAAAATTAATATAAATTTTTTAAATTTAAATCATTAACATGTTTATTTGGACCACATGTTAACATTTGCCATAAATTAATTGTATGAAATTGACTTCAACCAGTTTTATATATTTCAACACTTGACTATGAGAATACAATTTGCTCTAACAAACGAGATTTTAAAATTCATCTGTAAAATTTCTTTAAATAGTTAAGTTAACAATTAATTATTAATTTTATTTGAAGAATAAGATGAACTCATAATTCCATTTTCACTCCAACTCCTCCAAATATAAATAATTGATAATTTTTTCTCCTACATAAACTGTGTCTAGAATTGGATCATCTCATTTAACTTTTTGGTTAAAGACCATTTCAAATAAAACTTTTTGGTTAAAGAGACTTTGATCACTCCACGCTTTAATTTAAAATGATTCTTAATTTGAACTCCAACAACTATATATCGAGTATCCAATTAGCGATTTTGCTAACAAGAAGAAGAAAGAGTAACATTGGATGCATTGTAGATTTTTCCCAAACATTACGCCTCACCGAGCTCCTTCCAATTAGCAGGTGGGGCTGCGCTGGTGAACACTTTGTTCATGTTTTGTCGTCAAATCTCATGCTATATTATTTTAACTTAATATTATCAATATATTAAAGAATTATCAAATATATATTGACCACAAATAAAATTATCTTAGGAGTAACACTGAACTGAATTGTCTTTTATATTAAAAAAAGTTATATTAACTAAAATGAAAGTTGGAGTGATAAATTTTAGCATCATACATAAGAAATAATTTAACAAAGAAAAGGTTGATATAAAAAAATGATTATTGTAACCAAATTGAGAGTCTATCTAATACAATATAAAGATAATATATAAGAGAAACATAAGTAAAAAATTAAATTGAGTATAACTTTACTTGATAATGGAGTACAAAGTCAAAGAGTAAATCAGTTAGAAAAATAACGGTATGAATATATTTTCACGAGTCAATAAAATACTACTTTGAAAAGTTCATATTTCAGAAAATAAGGAGCTACTAAATGTCAGTTTGTCGTAGAAACCAGATATTAACTAGTTATTATGCACATGCCATTGAGCCATCAATATGGATGTAGGCACCATATATTAATGTTCATCTTCATAATCCACATGGTTTAATATATACTTATTTTTATTAGGATTAATGAGATTATACATCATAATCTTATCATTAGAAAAAATTATGTGTGAAAGATAAGGTCCTCCTACCCTACTAAAATGAAGAGATTGCTATTGATCTGTTGTAACATAATCATTAATTATGTGGCTCAATCTCTCCATAACCAACTCAAAAAGAAGAGGGGGGACATAATCCTCTTGTGTAAGCCCTCTAGAAGTAGCAAATGCTGAATAATATTCTTTAGTATCAAAGACAATCCTGACATGTCTAAGGATTCCATGATAAAATGCCATTCAAGTCTATCATATGATTTTTCGAGATCAAGCTTTACAACCATGAAACATTGAGTACCATGTAGAGGAGAGAAAGTATGGAAGATTTTTTAGAGCACCAAAATACTATCAAAAGTAGGCTGTCCAAGAATAAAACTACTTTGATTATGAGATACCACATAAGACGTAATACTTACGAGTCTCTGATAAATGATTTTATAGCTCACATTACAAAGTGTTATAGGTCTAAGTTGATTAACTTGTATAGGTTCATCAATGAGAGTAATTAGAGCCTGATTGATCTATCTTATGTTAGTTTGTTCCTTGAAGCAATTTTGAACTAGCTTAAGAATGGATTAACCAAATACACTCCATTCACTCTTGAAAAATATAAGATGGAACCTATTAGGGCTATGCGACTTATGATTTCCCATGTTTTTAAAAGGTTTCTTTAGTTTCCTCCAAAGATACATCTCGACTTAATCTTTCCATATCACTATCTTCAATAGATGGAAAGGTAGATATAGTATAAAAAAGGATGAAATGGCATCTTGCTAAACAATAGAGGTTGTGATAAAATAAGATCAAATGATTCATACCATCATTATATTAAAAAATCTATGAGTTATTATTTGTTTGGAGTGTAGATATTGATAGTGTTTTAGCAAGTGTACTGAATCGTTACAAGTAATAATAAAACAGTAGTACCGAGAGTCGAACTCAAGGATTGTGTTTTACTATCGAGTTGTGTTTAATTACTAAAATTGAATAAAAGGTTTTTGAATTGATTGAAATAATAATTAAAATTGACAAGAGTAATCGAATTGAACTTTTAGAATAAGAAAAATATCAGGGATGAGTTTCACTTTGAATCCAACTTTGGTTTCTATTTTGATCTTAGTTACTAAATTCTTTTATTGGATTATTATCAAATTCTCTTTATTATTATTGCACTAATGTCTTAGTGATAGAATCTTTAATTTCAAAGTAATCCCTAATTTCTTAGTAAATTTAAGATTATAATTAAACCTTATAGTGCATTTGCAACTGATTTAATTAGTTTCATATCCAACATCTATTCCTAAACTACAATATCATGAATTTCTTATCTCAAACAGTTGCAAAGTCTCTTACCGTTTCAAAATATGAATCGTAGAACTTTTTAAAGTTGATCAAACAACAAAAAACATCATGCACAGAGATGAAAAAAATAATTCAATAAACTCATTCATATAACTAAAAATCAAATCAGAAAAATAAGGGTTTCATCTTATTTCACTAATCCCTAACAAATATGATTTAGTTATTTATAATAGTTATAAAAGATAAAGATTAGAGAAGAATCACAAAAAAGATTCATTAATAATTCTTGATAAAACTGCTCTAATAATGTTAGAAGTCGACTATTATAGAACTGAAGCTAAATGCCGTAATCATATGATGGAGTAGTGAGATGAATAACTGAACTATTGGGAAAGAGTTCATGCACATGCACAGAGTATTACAAAGAACCCTCTTAGGTGTATCTTTTGTAGTTGGATGTACATCAATGTGAAATGATTATCAAAGAATCCAATATTAATTAGACTGCAGTCCTAAAACTAATTAGTAAAAGCAGTTGTAAATGTCTAAATCATGGGATCACCACTTGATTTTCATTAAGCTACAAAGGTATTGATAAAATCTCCGACAATACACTAAACTGAATTATTTCATTTAATAATTTGTTACAAACATTAAATTACATCAATTTAGCATCTTCATGAGATATATAATAAAGCTTGTTTGAAACATCTTATATATTCTCACTCTTACTTTACATAGTCTATATTCCCACAAAATAAGTTGAAGAGTGTAGTTGAGTAAAAATAGTAGAAAGTATGCAAAAGACACAATGTAATTAAAAAAATTAAAGAAAATATTGTTGCACTCGTGAATTTACAATAATATGTACATATATTTTACAAATACCATAATTTTGAATTTAAACTCAAATTTTATTACAAATGGTGCAAGTAAGTTGTAACCCATATAATTTAGATATGTTTAAATAAGGCTTTGAAAATTGAAATTGATTAATTGTTGTGGGTGTTTTGAATATTTTGATTTTAAAAGATAATTATTGGATACATGAGCTGTATTTTATTTTAATTTTAGGAATGTTACAATTATACGCTAGCTCTTACATTTTTGTATTTCAATTCACCTTATATTGAAACTTATATTATACTAGTATTTTGAATGAAATGAGATGATTTTGTTGGTATAAAAAAAATGTATAAAGGAATAGTAAAATTGGTAGTCATCACTCATCACCATACAATATTAATACGGTACTAGTACTAATAATATTGGTCTACGTACCCAACAAAAAAAAAAAAAGCTTTGGTGGTCAAACGTTAAAATCATGAAAATTTAAGATGACAGTAATTAATCATGAAGGACTAAAAATACCAGTTATATGTGTGATAAAGGGTTGGCAGTAATTAGTAAGGATAGCGTCATATAGCTTGGTTAATTAGCTCATAGCTAGCAAATAATGTCACAACTCCTCTTACCTGCACATGCACCTGCTAATCCAATCCTCCCAGTTGAATTAATTAAGCGACGTGTGATGTTGGAGTTGGACTATTGAATCACCAAACAGTGCCCACTACTCATCTCTCACCTTTATATAAGAACTCCATTCATTCCATTCTCTTCAACCAAGTTGTATCATGCATCTCTCATGAAGTGAATATTCACTCACCCACACCATGCAATGCATTTGTAACCTATGAACAACGTGCTTCCTTTCTTCAACCAATCAATGGAGCTTGTTCAACTCCCCAAGCCACTTAGAACCAGAACCCATCTCTCTCCTACGCTAGGGGAACTCCTCAAACGCGTTGAAGATGCTCAAAACGACAGCACCAATCCTCAACCACATCATGTTCTCGACCTATCCTCCTCTTCCTCTTCCTCCACCACCCTTCCACCACACCCTTTTTTCCTTTCTTTCTCAAACTTAACTTACAGCGTCAAACTCCACCAAAAGATGACTTTCTCCCCACGCTTTTCCTCTAACCAAAATTCCCAACCAACTGATATTCCCGAAGCCGAAACCAAACCAAATGGCACCAAAATTCTCCTAAACGATATATCCGGTGAAGCAAGAGACGGAGAAGTCATGGCAGTTCTTGGTGCAAGCGGCTCCGGCAAATCAACACTCATCGACGCACTCGCTGATAGAATTTCCAAAGACAGCCTCAAAGGAACAATAACTCTAAACGGCGACGTTTTAGAGTCCAGTCTCCAAAAAGTAATTTCAGCTTACGTCATGCAAGACGACCTTCTCTTCCCCATGCTTACTGTCGAAGAAACTCTCATGTTCTCCGCCGAATTCAGACTCCCTCGATCTCTCTCAAAATCAAAGAAGAAAGCACGCGTTCAAGCACTCATCGATCAGCTCGGTCTCCGCTCCGCCGCATCAACCGTAATCGGAGACGAAGGTCATCGCGGCGTCTCCGGCGGAGAACGCCGCCGTGTTTCAATTGGAACAGACATCATCCACGACCCAATCATTTTATTCTTAGACGAACCAACCTCCGGTCTGGACTCGACTAGCGCATACATGGTGGTGAAGGTGTTACAGCGAATTGCTCAAAGCGGAAGCATCGTGATCATGTCCGTTCATCAACCAAGCTACAGAATCCTCGGTTTGCTTGACCGTTTAATCTTCCTCTCTCACGGTCAAACCGTCTACAGCGGTTCTCCGGCGAACATCCCTCTCTTCTTCTCTGAATTCAACCATCCCATACCGGAAAACGAGAACCGCACGGAATTCGCACTTGACCTAATCCGCGAACTCGAAGGAACTCCCGGAGGAACAAAAAGCTTAGTGGAGTTCAACAAATCATGGCAGTTAAAAAATAAACCAGTGCCACCTTTAAATAACGGCGCTAAACTGTCGTTAAAAGAAGCTATAAGCGCGAGTATCTCAAGAGGGAAATTAGTATCAGGAACTAACGGAGCAAACGGAAACGTAAACGCAACGGATTCAATTGCCACGTTTGCAAATCCGTTTTGGATTGAAATGGCGGTTATTGGAAAACGGTCTCTAACAAACTCAAGGCGGATGCCTGAATTATTCGGAATCCGTTTAGGTGCAGTCCTTGTAACCGGAGGAATCTTAGCTACAATCTTTTACCGTCTCGACAATTCTCCAAAAGGTGTTCAAGAGCGTTTAGGTTTCTTCGCATTCGCCATGTCAACAACCTTCTACACTTGTGCTGAAGCCATTCCCGTTTTCCTTCAAGAGCGTTACATTTTCATGAGAGAAACCGCCTACAACGCTTACCGTCGTTCCTCATATGTTCTCTCTCACTCCATTATCTCCCTCCCTTCTCTCATCTTCCTCTCGTTCGCCTTCGCCATCACAACTTTCTGGTCTGTCGGACTCGCCGGTGGAACATCCGGTTTTCTCTTTTACTTTTTCACTATCCTAGCTTCCTTCTGGGCAGGAAGCTCCTTCGTGACGTTCCTCTCCGGCGTCGTTTCACATGTGATGCTAGGTTTCACTGTTGTGGTTGCTATTTTGGCTTATTTTCTTCTCTTCAGTGGATTCTTCATAAGCAGGAATAGGATTCCACCATACTGGATATGGTTCCATTATCTGTCACTAGTGAAGTATCCTTATGAAGGAGTGCTTCAGAATGAGTTTGATATTCAACCACCAAGGTGCTTTGTGAGGGGGATTCAGATGTTTGATAACACACCGCTTGGCGATGTACCGGGGAGTTTGAAAGTGGAACTGTTGAAGAGTTTGAGTAGTACGTTGGGGATTAACATAACCAGCTCTACATGTGTTGTTACTGGAGCGGATATACTGAAGCAACAGGGGATTACGCAGCTTAGCAAATGGAACTGCTTGTTTATTACTATTGCTTGGGGCTTCTTCTTTCGATTCCTCTTTTACTTGGCTTTGCTATTTGGAAGCAAGAACAAGAGGAAGTAAACGGGGATTTCATATATTTTTATTAATTTATTTTTAATTGTACCTCCTATATAAATTCTTGTGTAATAATAATCAAATCCAGAGTGTAGAAATAGTGCACCACCAGAAAAACTATACCAATAGCTTCATTTATTTTGCGATCATGGTTAACTACTTAATTACCAATAGCTTCTTGTGCTTTTCTTTTCTTTTTAGAATGTTGTAAGTGTACTCATTTACTTTTTGAGTTGAACTCATTTATTTATATCTCTAATCTTTTCTCGCTAGTTTCGTTCATTAATTAATCACTGCAATTAAAATGTATGAGAAACAAATGTAACAAATATTCGTATCATATTAGTGTTTTGCGATTCCATACGTGGTCATATCCATCTTTATCTTAAGTTTTGTACTGGTATTTTTCTTCTTTTTTCTTCTGTTTTTTTGCTAGCACAGGAAATGTTGATTGAGAAAAAACATCAATGGATAACTTTCATATAAAGTAATATATCTTATCGACGTTGAATCATGAGAGCATTCTTTGTTTCCAGAAGAGTGGAGAGTAAGGGTGTCTTGCTTTAGTTTAGGATAAGGATGAAAGGAAACAAATTGAGTTGAAAGATTTGATAGAGAAGAGAAAGTGAGAAACATTTAGATCGCGGGCTTAAAGGTGAAGAGTTGATCAAAACCCTAATAGAGTGAAATATTAGACGAGATTTAGCTGGTCCTTTTGGGACCAAAATTTTAGTCAATTAGTAAGTTGATATGAATTTCATCTCAATATATTATACGATATATATTATACAAGTATTAATTGAATTTGTTAATAATGTGTTAATTAGGTTTGAGGATTGACAATACATAAATACTAACCCAAACCCGACCATATGGAATCGAATGTGACTAGTCAAAATCTACGGTTCACTTAGATCAAATGAGTTTGTTCCAGTCTCACCTCTTTGTCCATAATCCCTAACGAAAGTTACGAAAAAAAAAAAAGCAATAGAAAAATAGGGTTGTAGTTATGGATGGATTAGGGTATTATGATAAATCCGCACAATAAGGTGAGATTGTTAAATGTGTGTGATGCAACTATTAATGGCCCATTCGTCAAAATATTTTTTACGCTGAGATCTTAATAAATGATTGTAGGTGCTTTGAAAGACAATTTATACAAGGTCGTATTCATCAGAAGTCCACTAAGCCCAATTTCACTCTCTCATATAAAAAAATGAAATCAATACATTAAGTAGAGCTATAGTGAAATGAACGACAAGAAGTAGATCCACTTTGAAAGAGTTAGGTCTTTTTGGACCCAAAATTTTAGTAGATTAGTAACTTGATATGAATTTCATCTCAACATATTTTACGATACATAAGATACAAATATTAATTGAATTTGTTGATAATGTGTTAGTTAGGTTCGAGGATTGACAATACAAAAACACTCATCCAAGGCCGACCAAATGGAATCGTTTGTGACTATTCAAAATCATCTTGATTAACGGGTTAAATACTATCCGTTCACAATATGGTTCACTTAGATCAGACGAGTTTAGTCGAGTCGCACTTCTTTGTTTATATCGCTAACGAAAGTTAAAAAAAAAAAAAATAGGATTGAGATTATGGATGGACAGGGGTATTATGATAAACCCGCATGATGAGGTGAGAATTTCATCATAATACCCCTAGTAATATTTTTGACAGCTATAGGTGAGATTGTTAAATGTGTGTGGTGCAACTACCAGTGGCCAATTAACCAAAATATTTTCTAGGCCTATCTCTTTGTTAAATGATTGTACGGGCCATATCCATCAGAAGCCCACTGAGCCCAATTTCACTCCCTCGTATAAAAAAAGAAATCGAGACATGCGGTAGAGCTATTGGTATAAATAGTGAAACCAACGACAAGAAGCAGATCCACTTTGAAAGGGTTAGGTTTACGGCAACATACTCTCGAAGGTACCATCCTCTTTCTTCTCTCTCTTCCCTTTCTTTCCAATCCCAATTCAATTATAATTGTTCTTTTTAATTTTGTGGTTTCCTTCGGATCTTGTGATTGAATGCATCTCGCGGTCAATTGATTCTCCCTTTAATTTTTTGCAATTCCCAATTTCAATTTTGTCGGTTAGTTTGTTTTTCTCTGATTTTGGGTTTAAATTTGGTTGATTGATTTCAATTAGATCCAGACATTATCAAGGTTCGTATCTAATTTGTTCCTGTTGTTTTTTGTTTATTAATTTCTCTGTATTCTATATTTTAATTGTTGTATCCGATACCATGAATTCTTATGCCCTTCGATTAATTACTCAATTTCTGTTTTTTATTTCACAGCGCAAGTAGATATCAACAATGCCTCGCTACGATGATAAGTATGGCAATACCCGCCTCTATGTGGGTCGCTTGTCTTCACGAACTCGTTCCCGCGATCTGGAGCGGGTCTTCAGCAGATATGGGAGGTAATTTCAATTTTTTTCATTGAATTCATTTTCTTTCCATCGACAAGTATCGAACTTGATTATTGCTCTATGCAATCTTTGCTTTTTCTTTTAAATTTGTATGCCAAACGTTTGCTTCCTTTAACATGTTTGTTCGATACGTGTGCCACCTTTGCTCATGTGTCCATCGGATGAATGACTTCATTTGAATTGGTATCTCATTCAGAGCTGCGATCTGGCAAGAATTTTGTTGTTGTATTGTATCCCTTTATTGTCTTGTTTAACCTGTCCAATTGATGTATGGAAAATTGATTATTGTGTCCCCTTGATTTATTTATCTTGGTTGGTTTGCAACGGCGCTTAGATTAGTAATAAGTTGGCTTGGGGTGTCATCGTAGTCTTATACCGAAAGTTAGGGGATAATATACAGGTTCTTTCCGAGCTTTGTATTGCGCTTGGATTTATGTTGGTTATTCGTCATGTTATGCGTGGGAACCGCATCCCGTAGGTGTCATTTTTAACTTAAATGATCTTTATGAAGGTTTCTTGGGTTTTGGCAAAACCCGGAGGTCTGTGGTGGGAGGGTGGCCTTGGTGGAATTGGTGGAAATTCCTGCCTGAGTGTTGACTTTGGCGATTCTTTCTGTAATGTTATTGCGTGTTTTTATGGAATTGGCAACAATCACGAACTGGTGTTTAGTTCGTCTTTGAGGGGCGAAGTATCATACAGTTCCAGTAGTTAAGTAATGATGGCCTTACTGTTTATGGAAACCATTTCCGCAGAGTCCGAGATGTTGATATGAAGCACGATTACGCCTTTGTTGTAAGTTATCATCCTTTCCCTGTCTCGTGTTACCTTTTTCTTTTCATTTTGATTTCTGCTCATTGATTTGCTCAAAGGTGGCTTCTAGTAACTACTTGGAGGAGTTCAATTATAGATTATGGTAAGATTTTTGTGTTACTTTCGTGGCATGTACCTTACATATTTTGAGCAGGAATTTAGCGATCCCCGTGATGCTGATGATGCAAGATACAATTTGGATGGTCGCGACGTCGATGGAAGTCGTCTTATCGTGGAATTTGCTAAAGGGGTAGGAATTAGTTCCCTTCACAATTCATCTACATACATTTATCTGTTATTTTAAATTTATTTCTCATTTATAACTTTCTATTTTTCAAGTACATGTTTCCTTTTGGTTTCAACGTTCCTGTTTCATTCGGAAGTGCTTCATCCACACATGTATTTGCACTAGTGTCGGATCTTCTAGTCATGTATAGATACATAATTTATTGGCAATTTACAAAGGATTTTTATGCTTGTGTTGGCTGCCATTATTTATAATTCTGACTCTTTCATCATTTGTGCCTCTAAATTATTTTGTTCTCACATTTTGGCAAGTACTTCTGTTCTTTGTTTCATATTTGAATGTATCAATATCAAACAATTTTGATTAGAGTTTAGTGTTCTAAACTCCTTGAAAACCGTTAGTAGACCTTCATGGTTCATTATTGATATTGTATTGTCAACCCTCCTCTTGGAGTAATTTGCATCAGTATACAATGATGTTAGTCTGTTGAGTTTAATTTTGGTGACTTGCTACCTCACTCTTACTGTTTGCTTAAATATGATACATAATAGCGAGTGGCCTTTTACCCTGCCATTTCTGATCATATTGCTATTTTTCTTTGGGTTTCTAATTATTCAGGTTCCTCGTGGTTCCCGAGATTCTCGCGATTCTCGTGAATATTTGGGTCGTGGTCCACCTCCTGGATCTGGACGCTGCTTTAACTGTGGCATTGATGGCCACTGGGCTCGAGATTGTAAAGCTGGGGATTGGAAGAACAAGTGTTACCGCTGTGGGGAGAGAGGTCATATTGAAAAGAACTGCAAGAACAGTCCCAAAAAGTTGAGGTAGGTCATGGTGTTGAGTTTCCAAACTGCAGCTGTCTTGTTAATTTGGCCTTTGACATATTTATCGTAACATTGTTTTCGGATGGATTTTGAGCCTTCAACTGATGATTTCAATTTGACTTGTATTAGCAGCAGACATGCACGCAGTGTTTCACGTTCACCAGGCAGGTCACGTTCTCCTAGGCGTGGCAGAAGCCGGGATCGAAGCTACAGCCCAGCCCGAAGCTATAGGTCAGTAATCCTAATCTATGGTTCTGATTTGTTGCTGCAAGATTCCATATTTTCAAGTGGATTTAAAGCTGTGTATTGTTTGAGTTGTTTGCTGTTATATTATTAAACATTATTTTGCTGTTTCGTTACTATTAAGCTGAACTTTGGGTGCCCTTGTTCTTTCCAGCCGATCAAGATCCCCGGTCAGAAGAGACCGAAGCCCAATTCCTGAAGATAGATCACGGAGTCCTCAGCCCTCCAAGTCAAGGAAGTATAGTCGATCTCCTGAAGCCAGTCCTCAAAAGAGTACATCTCCTGGTAATGATAGGGTTGTCGCAACCCAAGATGGGTCTGATTATAGTGATGGTCCTAGAGTGAAGAGTAGGAGCCCCTCAAGAGACAACGATGATAGCCCTAAGGCTAATGGGCGCAGTCGCAGCCGCAGTCGTAGCCGCAGCCGTAGCCGCAGCCCCAGGGATGACAGGAGCCCTATAGAGGAAGATGATGACAACCGCCGTCACTCACCATCACCTTAAGAAGTATTTTTCTTATAAGTGAGCTCAGGCCGCTGCCAGAATATTTATATGCTTTGTTTTTTAAATGCACAATATCTTAATTACTGCACAATTATTTTAAAAAGCTGGGAATTGATGCTTATGGTTATGAACAACGGTTTTGTTGTATGTTATTTTTAATTTTAAACCTCTGATGGTTGCGACATTTGTTATTTCTGCTAGAATATATGTGACCATTGTTTCTAGTGTTGTCGTAATTTAAATGGAAGTGATTGTGAGAAACTTTTTAATCTGCATGTTTTTTGAACAGAGAGCAGGAGTTCCTATTCCTTAATAGTAATGAAAATTAGTGTTGTTATGAGAAAATAGTGGTTTGATCGAGTCTTAAGCTGAATGAATACTGGGCTGTTTGGTAGCTAGTTTTTGGTCTATCTTTTTTGAGAAGATGTTTGGTCGACGTAGAAAAAGCTTTATGAAAAATAGGTCTTTTGAAAGATCTAGGTTCCAAACCATTGTTTGGATAAATTTTTTTTTTCTATTCTTGAAGCTCACCAATGAAGATTTTTGCTTTTTCCCCGCTTGTTTTTGCGTCGTTTATTCTCTCTGTTATTTACTTTCATCACTTGGGTTTTGATTAATTGCAGTAAAGTCTCCAAAATTGAAAAATCAAATATTAAACCCCTTTCAGATTAAGAAGCCCTAACAAACATTCCCGACCTTCACTTTGTAATAATTTCCTCAGTTCAAATTTGCATTTCTTAAAAAGATAATTAAATAGACTTTTTCATTTCAGATGTTAATATTTTCGTTTAAGTATATACTAAGCTTGGTGAATTTCTTGATAGTTGCTGCTTATTAGTAAAGGTTGTTGTAAAAAAAGTAGTAAATGAAGTTGTAAGGTCTTCGTAGATTAATGACATCGTTAAAGTATTCCATAAATTAAACACATTATGATAGTAGTATAAAAACTGTCAAGAGAGAGATTATAATTGCACACTATGATGGCAATTTGTGTAGGGTATCGTATCTAATGTCCCTACAAATTGTTTCGGACCATGATCCCTAGTTCTTACACGTTAGTATAAAATCTGTCAAGAGAGAGATTGGAGTATAATAATCTGATGTATTAATATAGACATAAAATTCATTAGAATGGCCTAAATACGGGGAACTGGGAGAGAATTTGAATTTAGGAACTCCACATTCATTACTTTCACTCTTTTCTTTTTATTGACTGACCTGGAACTACATGACATACACTTTTTTCCCTCTGACATTGTAGTAGTGAACTTACATATTTACATTTTCATTTAAATATTATTTAAATTATAGTAGTACATATAAATATTTTTTTTTACAAATTATATTTTCATTTAATATTTATGTGAGTGAACATTTTATATCAACCAACAATAAATTATTCAATTTTTAAAATATTATATTGTTGATGTGTGATATATGCAAACATGGACGAGTATCATCATCATACAAGAAAAACAATTACTTTTTTGATTTTAGATGTGATAGTTAATATGACTTGCATGAAGTAGTCAACTAGTTTCATTCTTAACTATTGGAGGTAATTTTACAAATCTACTAAATATTACTCCGGGCCTATATATATATATATATGCGAAAGGGGTAAAAAAATCATAAAATAAACTCAATTAAAAAACCCTAAAAAATTTGGGTTAAGTGGATTTTATGGATCTACTTTTTAAAATTTTCAACAAAATTTTAACGATATTTTTCTCAATTTTTTGTAATTGAATTTTTTTTTCAAGATTCTTCTAAGAATCTGTCATGAAGTTTTTTTGGAAAAAAAAAATCTACCTGCTTTCGAAAAACCTTTTTGTTGATTTTTTTAAGAATATTTTTTTATATTTAAAAAAAAAGTAATTAAAACAAATTCAATTAACAAAATATTGACTCCATGAATTTCCCTCATTTAGGCCTATTAGTATTGATCCTATTAATAATAGATCAATTTTTTTTAACGTATTTCAATAAATAATATAATGTTAAAAGATTTAGTAGACAGATTTTTAAAGACTTTAAATTTTGAGGCTTAATTTGTGGCTATATCCTTATCCTTAACTAATAAATTTCGTTGGAAGATCTGTTGTGAATTATAAGATATTGTTTATGGGCTACCTGTTTATAGTGAAGAAAATAAAAAGAAATCATTTAATCGACAACTGCAGTTTATGGTGAATATTTTTAATAATTGTATATTATAAAATTCTAATTTTTAGTATAAAAAAAAAAAAACTAATTGTAATTTGCGCTTATGGTGACCAATATTTTTCACCATAAATTGTAGTTTACATTAAATTGTTCACCATAGAGCGTGGAACGTCGAGGAAGAAGTAATAAGAGCTTAACTTTATTTTAAAATTATTATAAAATTGTGGCAGAAGATTAAAGCCAAGTTTACTCATCCATTCAAATAATCAAGAAAATTCGAGGTAAAGCATATTTTAAAAAATAACTTAATTTTCTTATTTTAAATACCGTTTTCAAAAGTTATTGTACAAAGTCTATAAAATGTAGTTAAATACAACTTCTGAATATATAAAAAAATTCACTAACTATTTTTTTAAAAGTGTTGTATTAATAGATAAATGACTCGTTAGTTTAAATTTTTTAAAAATTAATTTTTATTTTATATTTTTCAAAATTAATTTTTATAAGAATTTACTTAAAGAATAATAGAAATTGTTTTAAACTAATTTGTTATCAAGTAAAAATAATAATTGACATTCAATAACCTACATATTCATTATTGAAGATTTTAACATAATAAAAATCACATTTTTTAAAAAAGTATATTTCAAAATAATTTATATGAAGAGTTTTTCAAAAATATTTTTTATTTTAATTATTTAATAAAAATTATAGCAAATAGATGAAAAACTTAAAATAATATTTTAATATAAATTATTTAAACCAATTTTTTATTTGAAATTTTATTTTTAAAATTCTTTTTGAAAATATTATAAAAAAATGAAAGACTAAAACTTATTTTTAAAAGTTCAAAAGCAAACCCACCCAAAAAAAAAAAAAAAATCTCTTAGTATTCATAAATCCTAGGCAACATAAATCTATTAGCCAAAAAATAGACTTCACATTCCAGTCTTTTTATTAATTTATTGTTCTCTTCTTGATGGCTTGTGCCAAATAGACTCAACTTGTCAATCATCTTATTAAGATGCATCTATGTTGACAAGGACTTAACAAGTATTTATGAAATTTTCAAAGTGCAGACCAGGATTGCCCGCAGTCGGTTTCTATTGTGCAATCTTTATCAACGACATTGGGCCTTCATCCCACTGGTACTTTACGACTACTAGCACCTTAATGTAATGTTTTTGTGGGCTACTGCCGTGGTTTACTGACTTTGTCGATGATAGATTTGCCGTGGTTTACTGACTTCGTCCATGATAGATTTTCCCCGAGGAACGACTGATCCCCGTCGAAGAACCTATCTGACAATCTTTAGTGGGGTCTCCTCTCCCAACTATTTTTTCATTCACAAAGCTCAACCCCAAGGCCTTGTTTAAGGGATCCAAATCCGATTCCACTTAGACTAATATAAGATTTCCATAATGCAATCATAAATCTCATTTAAAAAATGGAAAACTCAATGGATTATGGAAGCATTTTTACTTGATTGTTAGGGCAATTCTGTCGGAATACGTATCAAATATCCATACAAAATATTTGTAGTCTGTACAGGTGAATATAAACAGTAACATTATTGCTGTCCACATTGACAACTATCTCCTCTAGTGAAAGTTGCACAACAAACCAGAATATATTTTCATAAACAAAATTGTGTGAGGTAAGCCTACTGTACAGGAGGGAATTTGTACACCTATCATCATATCATTGTGCCAAGGCCGAGCTCATCCTCAAGGTCATCTCCTTCTTCAAATAACTTCAAAAATCGAGCCTGATCCTGCTCTCTCTTCCTCTTTTGCCAGTACTTAAATCCACCCACAGCTCCCACAACTACTACAGTTGAGACCAAAATGGTAAGCAAAATGATAAGTCCTGTATGCATTCCCTTTTCTTTATGATTGTCCTCAGGTGCAGATATAGTCACTGCACATATGAACACAATTTTTTGCAAAATATAAAACTTTAGAGATTAGCAAGTATACGTGTATAGATGTAAGCATACCCCAAAAAAATTAATTTAGAGCTTTGTTCAGCTGTAAAAGGGAACAAACTCGGGAATGGACGCATGGCCCGTAATTTTCAGATCACACGGACAAAATAAATCAACATTGAAAAGAAAATACTTTCATACCTCAGATTATAAATTAATAATATTGACAATATTTGAGTCTTATAAATAATAGGTGAAAATGATACCTAAAGTTATAGTATCAAAGATAATTAGCACACTAACTTGAATGTTAGGATAAATGAGCTTATGTACCTTCTCTTCAATCTATGTATTATAAATAATTCTCCTTCCAGTTGGTTACAAGGAAAAAATTTAAAATATATATTTTCCCGTAGAATCTTAACAAAACTGTCTGCTATACTTAATTTAAATACTAACACAGAAGTATCCTTTGGTGAGAAACTCCTATACAATACATAATTAAGAATATTCACACTATTTTGAGATAACTGCAATGAAATGTGTGTACCATAGCATAACTAGATCTGGGAACAGCCATTAACCAAATTTGAAATTAATTTCTTTTGATAAACTTAATAATAGTTATAATGGCATCAGCAAAGTAATCTGCAAAGACAAATAGTATGATAGCAGTATAAGCAATTTCGAAGGGAAAAGGTTGCAAGACACTCACCATTAGTAAAAGGTAAGCATTCAGGGCACAACAAAGTAGCATTAAATTCTTTTTCCTTGAAGTGGACATAGTTGCCATTGGGGGCGGTAAAATCAGAAGGACACAGCTCCCACTCGTCAAATATATCATCAGCAAGAATGCTGTCTTCCTCATAGAATCCACATCGCTTGCACTTTTTACCTATAAATTCAGTCAAAGGCTGGAGGCACAAAGCAAATTCTCAGTACTCAATAGTTTCTACTTGAAACTACAAATGCCAACCCACTTGAATTTCATACAACTATAATTCAGTTTACTAAGCGAATCAGCTAGAGTTGAAAATTGAAATTGAAAATCCAAATGTTACTTGTAAACAACATACATATAATATAATCAAAGAAGCTAGCTGTCTAAATTAGAAAATAATAATTGTTTGGTCATAGAGGCATGTGATTTAAACACCTATTTATCACATGTCTTATAGTATATAGACTCAATTGGCGAGCCAAGTATCAGTTAAGGTCGAATCAATCAGAAGTATCAAGTTCGAACCATGGCTAGAACAATCTTCAGTCAAGCTATACTTCTAGGCTACCAAGCCCCTTACCCCCAAGAACCAAAGGGTTAAGACCAAAAACACATATAGACTCAACTGGCCAAAATTAATTCTCAATGGATTGACTTATTTGAGCTTATCTACTGGCATAAACACTTATGAGTTATTTTGGCAAAACATATGGAAACAACTTATGACATATCTATAAGTTGTTTTCATATAATTTTCATAAGTTATTCATGATAGGTTATGAAAACAACTTATATAAAAGCATTTTACTTTATTTTACCTTTTGTTGTAAAAATAGCTTATGCATAAACTCTTATGCTATAAGCCATTAAATAAGTTGTTTATCCATAGAGAGCCTAAGTAATTCAAGGAAAACCCTAAAAACAAAAGACGAGCAAAAATGCAAAATAACAGTAGTAATAAGGTAACAACCTGCCAAGACTCTTCTCCCTTAAAAAAATAACGAACATGCTTTTTCTTAACATCAGGTAAAAAGGTCTTGTTATCCCCGCTGCATCGAAAATAAACAGTTGGAGTGGCTCTTAACCACTCGTGCGTTGTGAATATCTCAATGGAACTTAGCGTCACCACCGCGGAAAACACCAAACCTGCGAAACCAAAAATAAAATAATCAATTTAAAATTTCATGAAAATTGCTTCAGATACATAACTATGGTGAACATGAAAAGCAAAGGAGCTGTGTTGTTTAGAACCTGGAAAAGAGGTGAAGAAGAATATGAAGGAGATTAAGAAGAGGCGAGAAACCCTAGAATTGCGTAGATGTCGAAACGACATGGAGATGGGAAGAAAACGTGAGTATGAGCAGCGATTGATGAAGGATTAACATACAAATGCAAAATTGATTGAATAATGAAGGAAATGGATTCCGCGAATGGATCGGATTCGAAGGCGTTGTTGCACGTCTTTTGATGGATGTTAAACGACGACGTTGAAGTGCGCCAAGAGGGATGGGATTCGGAGGCTTGGTGGTGACTGGGTCGCATTCGTAAGTGCTTTAATGGACCAAGCTAGCTTTGGAATCTGATGTGGAGCGTAGTAAGAATAGGTATTTATTTTTTGATAGTATTAGTATTAGTAAGAATGGGTTGCATTACATATTTACTCAATTTATTTTCTGTTTTTATTTTATTTACTTTTCTTAGTTACATGTCGATCAGATAAAACAAGACTGAAGTGAAGAAAAAAATATTCGTTTCTTTTTTTATTCTTTTTCTTCCTTAATTTAGTTTTTATCATCATTTCTTTTTCTTAATCTTTCTGTCTATAATTTTTCATATTTAAAAATGTCTAACAATTTCTAAAGTCACTTATTCAAATATAAATATCACTTAAGACCAGGCTTTATAAACTCAAATTCAAGGCCAGGCTTTATTAAAAGTCTATATAACGAAAAAAATTTATGTCACAAGCCACACACAGAAAACATTTAACACCTACCGAACTATTATACTTAAGTAAATGTAAATAATATTTATTATTAGTAGTATTAGATATTTTGAATTTTATATTAAATTATAACTTTATTAATATTTTAATAATTTTATTATTTTAATTTACATTAATTTTTTAGATATTTAAATATAATATTAAAAAAATTTAGAATATAGTATCATATTAAATTAAATTTTCAAAAATGTCGAATTAAATATAAAAAAGTATATTTATTTTATTAATATATTAATATATTAATTTATTAATCTATATATCGTTATTTATTTAAAGATAGTAATATAAAATAAACTTTTATGTAGACTTATTAATAATACTAGACTTTTATAAATACAAGACTGACATACGACAAGTTAGATTTATGCTTTAAATTCTTTACGGGCCATGTTTGGATTTTGCACGGACTAACTTAGTCTTCTTCTTCATCATTCACTGAAGGAAGTGGTTTAAGATTAATTTTTTATTTGAAATTACTCTTCTAAATCATTTTTTCTCTCTTCCTTTTTTATCTAAATAATTAGTTTTTTGTTTCGTATTTTTTTATGTTTTTATTGTCTTAGTACAATGTTATTTTATTTATCGTTTTAATACAAAATTACTTTGATTTTTTATTTTAACGCGATGTTCCTTTAGTTCATATGGATAGATATATAATTCATAAAAGGCAAATCTATCTGAAAGATGAACAAATAAATAATATTTTGAAAAAGTGGTTGGAGAGCAAGGGCATGGCTGTACCGATTATCTTAAAATGATGGTCTTCACCAAAACAAAATATTTGTTTCTTTCTAAAATAATGGTTAATGGTTATAAACTATTTCAATATGAATTGATGTTATTTTGTTTTTTTTTTCTCCTAAAATATTTACGCATATCAATATCAATATGGAGAGACATAGTTGAAAGCATATGTAAAGCAAAAAAGTATTGTATATTCAAGATTTTTGGTCCTAAAATTATATGTATTTTTTATTTTGTGAAAATGAAAATCTTAAGAATAGTCCTAAGAAATCTTGAACTCAGCCGAGATACCAGAGGCCCAGCTGGGCCAAGGAAGCAATACACTAATCCAGCAAGAATTAATACTGTATGACCATAGGTTCATAGTGACGTTTTCAATCATAAATTGTTGCTGACAAAAAAAACTATAAATTGTTGTCAATCTGGGGAAGCTTAGTTTTGTCTTTATTGTGGTGAATCTAATACTAATGGACACCAGCATTGAATTAGATGCTTTCATTCTGCACTGTAGACATGGCAATGTTTCAACTAGAATAATTTTTAATCAAATTTCACTCCAACTTTGAATTATTGGTAACATATTTTAACAGATCTTCTTTAAGTGAATTTTAAAAGTTTTATCTAAAATTTGAGAATTGTATAAACTTCTTGCCTATAAAACATGCTCAAAAGTTGATTCCTCTGTTCTCTCAATGAGAATTTTAAAGGTACACATTTTAAAGGCAATAGATATTTATTTTTTTCAATGCGTATTTTATCAATTTTAAATGCAACATAGATACTACCTTTTTCAATGCAACCTAATCAAGTGGGTATTGATTGTGCCTTGGAGATGAATTTAGTTTATTAAAGGAACAAAACTCATTGGATCTAGTCTATCCTAGAAGTTAGGATTTGTGAAGATTATGGTTAAAATGTTTGGAGCGATGATTGACGAGTTAGTGTAGCAGATTACTTTATTTTGTTTATATTCTCATGTCAAGTTTAATAAAAGATAAGCTAATAAGATAGTTGGTTATCTTTAATGTTTATTCTTTTATTGATACTCTTACCATGTCTTGAACACTTCATTTTTAATTAAATACAGTAGACTTTTCATGTAAAAATTATGATGTCATACTTTATACTTGTTATAAAATAATCAAATAAAATCCATTTTTTCTCTCTTGCATTTATCATATATTTATTGTCAAAAAAAAAAAAAGAGGAAATCTTGGGTGTCATAAACCCAACACCCTATTAAACTTAATATAATTATCTAATAGTCGCACAACAAATTAAAAATTCAACTAATTAATAAAATATACATGAAGACTTGGCTGCGTTGAGATTTGTTTGAAGGTTCGAAATCAAGTTGGGTAGAATTAATTTATGAATGAATAAAAATTCAAATCAAGTTGAGAAGACTTTGGTTTCCAATTGGTATGCCTTGGTGAAAAATGCAGGCCAACATAGGTATGTAGCCATTATGCTACTAATAGTTGCAGCTCCTATCATCATATTCATCACCACAATTTGTAATTGAATGGCTTCCAAAGGTGAAGCCCCTCCCATAATGAGACCAGTCATGGCCCCTGGAAGGGATATTAGACCCACTGTTTTTGTGTTATCCACTACAGGAGAAAGTGCTATGACCAGTGCCCTTTTCACTTGTTGATGTGTTGCTTGCCTCGGTGTTGCTCCAAGAGCCAATGCAGTCTCAACCTATAATAACAAAAGTCCTTCATTTATGTCGTATGATATCTAAATTAATTTAATTAAATCTACTATAGTTAGTTCTATTTATTACAATTTCCAAACAAACAGTAAACCACTAGTTTTTATGATTTATTAATTAAATTAAATGAATTATAAACAAAAATGTTAATTAAAATGTTGATTTACCTGTTCTTAATTTAATTATGATTGTTTTTTATATTTTATTCTAAAAAAAGTATGAGTCTAACAAAATTAATTGATGCGAAAGTGAAACATGTATTCTCATATATAAAGTTGGATTTGTATTCCATAAAAATTAGTCACGTGGTCCGGGTTCGAACATCAAGAAAGTTTAAAAAATGAGATAAAAAGTTTGATCTATGTAGCAATATATGTGTATAAAAAAAGACATACCAAGTTGATTTGTGCTTTAATGTCGTCTCGGAGTCTTTTCATGGTAACTCCAGTTACTGTCATTGAATTCCCAACCATCATGCCTGCAACAGGAATGATATATCTGGGAGTGAAAGGGAACACGCTGAGTGCTACTAACACAAACATAGTTATCGCAGTTCCTGTTAGAATTGAAGCCCCTGCTACATATTTTCCACGAGGTACTTGTTTCGCACGTTGACCCGCAGTATAACCAGCAATAGACACCTACAACAACAAACCAACATACTTTTGCAAAATTAATGCAAGTTGCAAACATATCAACTTAATTAATTGTATTCAACAACATCATTTATTGACCAATTGCTCAATTTCAATCAAAATGTAATTTCCAAAACTAAGAAAATGAAAAATTGAACAGATTAATGAATGAATGAATGAATGTTCTGGAACATGAATTAAAAAATGATTGAGAGAGAGACCATGAAAAGGTATGCAAGGAGGATCCATCCAGAATTATCCTGGTTGAAAATGAACTGCAAAACAAAGCCAATGATAGAGAGTTGAAGAAAAGCTCTAAGAATGGAAACAATCATCTCGAGCTCAAGACCAAGTTTCTGCGAGAAAGACAATCCCACGGCAAGAAACACAACTGCAGTGGCGCACACAGGTTTCACCATACCTTTCAGAAACTCAATCAACCATGACAAATCCATGTCCACAAAAGGGACCTGCTGCAACGTGTGGTTATGTGATAACATGTTTTTGAGTAAAATAGATTCCATTGTGTTGTGGTGTGGTGGTGGTGGTGATGATGAGGCTTCAAAAGTTGGTTTGATGAGAACAAATATATATATGACAAAAGGTAAAGGCAGAAACGCCCTTCCCCAGAATGTGATTTGCCTGCTGGAAGTCACTACTACCCTTTGCCTTGTGTGACACAGAAATGGATTCTGTAGGATTTGTCTATTTCTGGGTTACTTGTCGATGATTAATTATTCTCATTATCATTACCACAAATCTAATGTTAGAGAGTATCTGGATCAGAAGGTCAATGCTTCATTTAAACTTTTAATAAAATATTGATAATACTAATTATTCGCACTGATTTAAAAAAATAATAATAAATAGAATCACAAATTTTAAAGTTTATTAATTCATAAAGTTGATTTTGTATTTATTTATTTATTTATTTATTTTTCATGTAAGTGGGTGAAAATTTTAATGTCAATTTTTTTTTATTGACTGTGTTAAAACTATACAATTTTAATATGTTTTTTTTATTGATTGACTTGTGTTAGAATTATATACTCATTTAAAATAAAATATAAAAAAAATTAAATTTTAAAAACGTAACGTATCTAGTCTTGATTTTATATTAGATACATCAATCATATACTTTTTGAATAAAAAAAAAGTAATTTTAATTATTTTTCTCTGTCAATTATATTATTTAATTAATATTATATATATAATATAATTGAGTAAATGCATATTTTTTATTTTCTTTATTATATTTTTTAATTTTATATAAAATTATCAAATACGATAATTATTGTAGGATAAAGATTGTGTTTTGAATAACATTTTAAAAATATGCTAAGCTAGTAAGTGTTCAGAAAACAATTGTTAAAAATCTAAATTTAAAAATGTTATATTGAGAATTGTGTATTTAATTTTAAAAGTTCAAATTTTATTCTTTTAATTATTATCAAACATCCTTATGACACTTATTTTGTTAACACGACCCTTAAAAATATAACATTAAATGACTCGTCTTTGCCTTGATGATCTATTCCTTCTTGTATATATTGTTGGCATTTAAACAAAAACTTTATGTTAACTAACGAATTGGACTCCTTCTTGTATATTGTTGGTATTTAAACAAAAACTTTATGTTAACTCACAAATTGGAAGAACACAATTTCAGTTATTGTTTTAACAAAAAATAGAAAGAAAAAAAATTATATTAAAGTGATATTAATGACAAATTAACAATTTTTTCAAGAAGATTTAAACTTCATCTTTTTAAATTATAAAATCAATCCCGTTGTTTTACATGACATGAATTTTGAGTTTTAGTCTTCCTATTTCAAATATAAAAAAAAAAAAAAA